>JAIMZG010000450.1:0-25153 GCA_020466075.1 Colletotrichum coccodes
TTGCCCCCCTGCCCCCGCCGCCCTTTCAGGCGCCTCTCCTCCTCTCTCGGTTCGCCTGTCGCTCACAAGAGGTAGGGTACCCGAACCGCATTTTCATTTTATTTCTCCAGAATGCTTTTCTAACGTTCAGCGGGCGGGTAGGAATGGAAAATTCGCCTGCCAGTGACGAGGGGCGGCGACCTCTTCCTCCCCAAGTCCCTTGCGAGGTCAAGGGTAACGGGTCACGGGTTATGGCTTCATCTAGTCTTCTTTCCGACTTGTTTCTGAAATCTCCGGAGACTAAAATGAGAGAAGTCAAATAACAAACTCGTTGAAGGAACTTCGAAGACTCTCGACTCTCTCTATTTACACATTTGGGAATGGTATCCCCAACGAGGCAGATCGAGGCTCGGTTCGCATCTTAGACATCAGCTCACTTTTTATTCCTTGTTTCTCAACCAACGACGATCTCCTTTTAGTCTATTCCACCACCGCCCCTCGAGGCACACGAACAATCCTTGACCAATACCCGTGGCATCTTCAAGCTTAGTCCGGTCGATAATCGAGACTCCAAGATCGGGGTTGCGCATCGGCTTTTCTGAGCCTCCTCCTCCTCCTCCTCCTACCACCTCGCCGAGGCTAGCCTCTTTCTACTCCCCTGGCCGGGCCCTGTTCATGTTCCCGTCTCCTTTGGATCTTTAGCTTTTTCCTTTTCCTTGTTAAAGACGTACCAAAGTGGAATACTTTGTAGTCCGAACACACTAGTTTCCAGGCCCCTCCCTCTGGCACCTTACCTACCCGAACCCTCGATTGCAAAAGGGAGATAGCTGTCCGGGTCCTTGGAACACTCCTTTGCGCGCGTTGTATTGGGGCCCAGGTGACCTTAGTTAGCTTCGGGGAAAGCTCTGACAACGTCCTCTCGTTGTTTCCTTGCTCTTACACTTGTGCCATCCGCTACTCCTAGCTGTTGTTGCCTACCCAAAGCGCAACTGTCACTGGCTCAGCCTTTTCTGGGGGGGGGAAACAACAAGAGACACAATCGATCATCATCAGTCTCGACAACCTGCTGAGGATCGACGCTACCGCTACCGATTCTGGTCTTCTTCCGCGCTGTCCCTTCCACTGTTCCCACCTTCTCTACATTACACCCTCCAAATTTGCCTGAGAGGCCTCGTGGAGGAGCGGCAAGGAGCAAAGTCTACTAGGACTGTCGACCTTCGATCCAGAGCCCATCCGACCTCAACTTTTACCTCAGCTCGACCAACCGCAACACCTCAGACTTCTGTCACACATCAAACATCGATTGTTGACCTAGATTTTATCTCCTGGTACGCGCTTTCACCCGGCGCCGCCAAATAGACTTCTGCGCCCTCCGTTCAAATCTGCGCCAGAGCCCGATCCTGCATCCTGCACGTTTCCTACAAGCCCGCCGCCGCACCTCTCCGTCACGGGAGGCCCATAACATAAAAGCCGCCTCGCCGACGCTCATGATTATGACTTCATCAGCCGCACTGCCGGCCGAAGATATTCAACGCCCATTGTCAGAGTCCTTCGCCACCGCGACTCGGTCCGTCCACGCGAAGCTCAACAAGCTGATCATCGCCCGCCTGCCGCTGGCGATCCCGCCCCGCGCCGCCGACCCCTCAATCTACGTCTCTGGCCTGCTTCACATCGCTCCCATCTACGTCACCTTCGAGTCGTTATGGAAGGCCATTGCAGAGTCACCTCAGCCTGTTGCGTCTAGCACTCAAGGTGATGGCTGCCAGTTGGGCAGCTCTCTGCTGGCCTCGGACGGGCTACCCTCGGTCTCTAACGTTGGACATTCTTTGAAATATCAAGCCGCTCTATGCGAGCGGACACGCTCGATCTTGACGTCTTTGTACCTGCCAGAACTCATGCGCTCTGATCGGCTGCGGTCCGACATTGGATCCCTCACGGGGTGGTCCGCTCAAGTCGTCGAAGAGCAACTGAAAGCCGTCTCTGATTCGGGACGGCTCGCTGATTTCACGCAACACGCGAGGCGTACCATCGAGAAGAAGCCGCACGTTCTGTTGGCATATTCTTACATCCTCTTCATGGCCCTTTTCGCTGGAGGAAGGTTCATCAGAGCGACCCTGGAGTCTGCGGGTTCGGAATTCTGGCTCAGGTTCCATCGCCGATTCCACCATCTCAGACGAGGTGTCAAGCACGAGAGCCATCATCGGCTATGCCGGCTTCCGCTGCCACAGGACCAGTCGACTTGATGAGGGGTGATCATAGAACGATCGGTGTTGGTACTAAACACTCTCGTCATTCCCTCCCACTCAGCTTCTTCCACTTTGCGACCGTTCTCGACGGCGAGGATCTCAAGAAGGAGTTCAAGAAAAGACTTTCGGAATCAGAGAGTTTATTGACTCCCCAAGAGAGGCATGACATCATTCAGGAGGCCGTATGTATCTTCGACAACATGCTGCTTCTCGTCGGGCAGCTGGACAACGTCTGCGAGACCAACCCCGAGGATGGGCAGTCTATTATGCCGTCGTGGCAGTCCTTTGTGCCCGGAGGTCGTCTTCGTGACAGCCTGGCGGTGGCTCGAGAAAGGAAGAGGGAGAAGACGGCCCCCAAATGGCCAGAGGGCAGCGAAACGTCGGATTCATGTCTTTTCAGGCACGCGAGACAGGAGCCTTCCGAGACCGCAGACACACAGGACCTGAGCGACGTGGAGAAACAGCATCCCGCATGCTGTCCGGCATCCAAGTCTATGAGATTCGCGCCGAAGCTCCCGGTGCCGGACAGAAAAGAGCACAGCCAGACGCTCTCGGCTAACGGCGCGGCTAACGTTGTGGCGTCGAGTCAATGGTTGCTGTCGCGCTCTGCAATGTCCTTGATATCCAATATCATTATCGTTGCGGGTGTCGCGGCGGTTTTCAGCATGGTTTTCTTGGCAAGGAGGTTGGCGGACGAAGGCTTGACGGTGGAAAAAGTACGATAGGCGAAGTGGGTCGGCATTATGAGGCATAGCATGACGAGCTTGGCGTTTCGGAGCGGTTGTTTTTTTCTCCCATTCAGGATACCATGGGATGGATACACGATACCCCCTAGTAGTTTATTTTCTTCATCTTTTTCCCTGGGACACGTCACGACAGCGGACGTACTGGGCTGTAGGAGAGAAAGGAAGAGAGAGGGATGACGACATAATGAAACTCGTCATTACCCGACAGGAACGCCGAGGTCGCTTTGTGACATGTCTCATTATGAATAGGGGAGGGTCGAAACCCCTCTCGAATGCTATGGTATCTATCCCCAGTGCAGCGTGAAGCAAAACGACGTGTCATGCTACTACTATCATGCAACCCAAACCCGACCGTCGTCTTGTGTATATCGTCCATGTTTTGTTTTCCCAACCATTGCTTTCGAAATAAACTCCAGAAAATCGCGCCAGTCCGGTCCTACACGCATTATACAATCGTACTTGGGGCTCAGTTGAGCCGCATCAAGAGGAGCTCCCCGCTTTCTCCAACTCCTCGTCACATAATCATCTCACGACTTACGCGCCCTAGTCGGACCTTGGCATCGTGTTATCATGTCAATCAGCACTCGGAATGCGAGTCGCAGTCCTCGTCCCAGTCGTCCGCGACGTCGGCCCACCCGGCCATGTGCCGCTTGCCGCCGAATTCCCCGCCGGTGCGGAGGTCCCATGCGGCGCGGCCGCCGCAGGCCTCGTCATCCTCCTCTTGCCAGTGGCGCACCATGTAGTCGTCCGATATGGTCACGAGCTTGCCCTGGTTGGACCAGCTTAGACCCGTGACCTCGCGGCGATGCCCGCGGATGAGGGGCGTCCCGTTGCGGATAATAGGGACTTGGCCACCTGCGAGAGGCGACTTCGAGTGGGGCGCTGTTGTGGCGTCGGAGGTGATGGTGTCAGACTTGGGCAAGTGGCTCTGCGTGTCCCAGTGTTCTCGCATAACTCGCTCGTCGGTGGGGAAGACGACGGCGCACTTGTCCGTGCTGCCGACGGCCAAAAGCTCAGCGCCAGACGTGGATACGGGGCGGAGGGCGCAGCGGACGTAAAAAGACTTGACGTGGAACATGTCATGTTTGAAGCCGTACATTGGTGCCAGACCTTGCACCGCCGAGCCCGCTTTCTGGCGAGGCGGGTGGAGGGAGAGTTCGGGAGCGTGGCCGAGCATCAGGTGCGAGGTGGAATATGTGTAGATGGTGTTGTCCTTGCATACGGCGTAGAGACGAGCTGCGTCGCTGCTAAGGGCGAGAGAAGTGAGGCCATAGGGGCGCCAGCGGTGTGTTGGCGGTTCGGCGGTTACGGCAATGGGCGAGGCCTCCCTGTTGCGCGGTGTGATGTACCGGGTGTCCCAGAGCTTGATGCAGGCGTTTGCCTCAGAAGCGGACAGGAGAAGGTGCTCGCGGCCCGCGGGCATGTATTGCAGTGCCGTGACGGAAGCCGGAGATGTGACACCTTCGATCGTGCGGGCGTGGGCGTTGTCAAGTGTGTTGGTGGTTCTCGCCCAAAGCGCCGACTGGTTCCTGTTGCGATGTACAATGCCTTCGGGTCCGCGGGTGGAAAAGGCGTTGGCCGGTGACATGCAGCACCTCAGGTCCCAGATCTGAATCTTGCCGTCGCGGTCGGATGTGGCCACGACGTTCCCGTTGGCCTGGCCCGGCTGAAACTCGACTCTGCGCATGGATTGGAAATGGCCGCCGTTCAGCTCGACAGCGACGGTCTGCGACATGACGTCGAAGATCTTGCCCGAGCGGTCGCCGCAGGCACTTGCCAGGCGGAGATCATCGTTGGAGAAGGCTAGGTCCATGATGGCATTCTCATGGGCCTGGATGACGATGTCGACCTTTGTTCGGGGCGCTGCTCCCGGTGGGGTCGTGGTCGTGTCGAAGAAGCGGATGAAGCCCTCCTCGTCGCCGATTGCCGTCATTGGAGCATCTACATAACTTAGTATTGGTCATGATTTGCGCAGGGTCAGGGGACTCACTGTGACAGCTCGCAAGACTAAAGGGAATGGTATTCGCTTGAGCCAAATGCGCATTACACATGTGGACGTCAGTGTTCCGGCTCCAAAAGGAAGCTGTGCTAGCCCTGGTGTCTGTGAAGCGTCAGATACAAGTCATTCCGAGCGGGTGTAGGGAACTTACCAAAAGCGGGATACTCAAGATGCTCACGCCCTGGCCGAGGAGTGCTGCCCTGCTCACGAAGGAGCAGTTGGGCACCAAAGCCGCGATTACGAAGCTTGGTCACAGGTTGTGGCCGGTACTCCGGAACAATCTGGATGATGGTCAGTCAATCGAACGCAGGTTCCGAAGAAGCGAACTAACAGGTTCATCTTTTGGCGGCCGAGGAAGCTTTGCAAGTGCCACAGCAGACTTTCCCCTACCAGCAGGCGGAACGCCTGCGCGATTGCACTTGAAATAGTCGATCTGCCACAAGTTAGACACATTGGTCCGCACTGAAACTATCTCATACCCACCAAAGTAGACCTAGGTCGAAGACCGTCGTAACCCGTGTTCGCAAAGTTGCTAGCCGTCATAGAGCTAAGCCTCCGCGCGAATTCGTCCGGTGATGCCTGCGGCCCTGCCAAGTGCTTCATTTCCAAGGCTGCCATGCAACGATCCGAAGGGGAGTGTGCCTCGGGCGAGGCCATCATGTGGTCCTCAGGGGCGACGTTCTCGTTCTGACCCAGTGGGGACCTCACGAGAGGACTTCGACCAAGAAGCATACCGTCCTCCTCCAGATGCTCTGGCTGTGTTTTCGAACGCTTCGACGTGGAGCTCCGATTCGACGGCGGCAACTTCATGGGTATCGCGTTCACGATGCTCCGCTTCCGCTTCTTCGGTCCATCTCTGCTGCTGAAGGGCGACATCAAACTACTGTTACTCGAGGAGGCAGGCGATATCGGTTCGGCGAATTGGGGGCTGGACCGCGGGGGTGTGGGTTGGGCATTGATCGCGGGGCTGCTCAGCTCGCCGAGGGCAGGCCGTTCTCGCGAGTTGTGGGAGAGCATGCCCCTCGGGGTGAAGAAACGACGGAACTTCCGAGGCGTCAAAACGGCCTTTTTCTTTTCTTTTCGAGAGATGCGCGAGGGCGGGGACGAGGGGATGGTGGGAGACGAGGCCGGCAAGACGCCGTCGCTCGGTGGCGGGCTGGCCATGCCGCCGTGGTAGACCATGACGATGGAGAATGGTAATGCAGATGACGACGACGATTTTGACTCCAATCAATTATATAAGTAAACGGACAATGAATACAAAGTCTCTAAAGAGCAGAGGTGTAGTCTGGCAGGTGGTGATAGTTGACTGTGGGTTGTATGTGCTGGAGGAAGTGCTCGAGGGTGGCCAGACCAGGGAGGGAGGTGTCTGACGTCTGCAGAGTAGCGTGCCTACCTCTTTACGCGATGTCGTCGCGCGCTGCGGCGCGTGTAGTGTAGAACGCGGAATGATACGCACGGCCCACCTTTAATTGATTTACTCCGTGGTCCCCACATCCAGTGCCTGGCTCCAATCACTCAACCTTGGTTCCACTAAAAAATTTCAGATGCGAAATGTCTGGACGGCGGCGGGGCGCATGCTGAAAGTCGACAATCCTGCACTTGCAGCAGAGGGAGGCTTCCAACTCTCGCAACCTCGTGCTCTAACTCTCGTCCACCGACAAGATGGCGATCCAGAAGAAGCACGGAAAAGGACGTTTGGACAAGTGGTACAAGCTTGCAAAGGAGAAGGGCTACCGCGCCAGAGCTGCGTTCAAGCTGATCCAGCTGAACAAGAAGTATGGCTTTTTGGAGAAGAGCAAGGTCGTCGTCGATCTTTGCGCCGCGCCCGGTGTAAGTTCTCGACGCAGCACGATTCCGACATTCGATCTAACAGTCTGCAGTCATGGTGTCAGGTCGCAGCGGAAACGTGCCCCGTCGGCGCCTTGATCGTGGGTGTCGATCTCGCCCCCATCAAGCCCATCCCCAAGGTCATCACCTTCCAGAGCGATATCACGACCGAGAAGTGCCGAGCCACGATCCGCTCGCACCTCAAGACATGGAAGGCGGACTGCGTGCTGCACGACGGTGCGCCCAACGTCGGTACGGCCTGGAACCAGGACTCGTTCAACCAAGCCGAGCTGGTGCTGCAGTCGATGAAGCTGGCCACCGAGTTCCTCGTCGAGGGCGGCACGTTCGTCACGAAGGTGTTCCGGTCCAAGGACTACAACCCCCTGCTGTGGGTGTTCAACCAGCTCTTCACAAAGGTCGAGGCGACCAAGCCCCCGTCGTCGAGAAACGTGTCGGCCGAGATCTTCGTCGTGTGCAAGGGATACAAGGCCCCGAAGCGCATCGACCCCCGTTTCCTCGACCCCCGCGCCGTCTTCGCCGAGCTCAAGGACGCGACACCCAACAACGAGGCCAAGGTGTACAACCCCGAGGTGAAGAAGCGCAAGCGTGAAGGTTACGAGGAGGGCGACTACACCCAGTTCAAGGTCGTCTCGGCCAGCGAGTTCATCCACTCGGTCGACCCCATCGCGATCCTCGGCCAGACCAACCAGCTGTCGTTTGAACAGCCCCCCAACGGCGACGTGGCGCTGGCCGCGCTGGACAAGCTGCCTGAGACGACGGACGAGATCCGGAGGAATTGCGCCGATTTGAAGGTGCTCGGAAGGAAAGAGTTCAAGCAGCTGCTCAAATGGCGTCTCAAGGTCAGGGAGATCTTCGGTTTCCCGACCAAGAAGACAACCCAAGAGAAGAAGTCCCTGCAGGACCAAGTAGGCGAGGAGGTCGCCGAGGTCGAGTCGATGGACGAGGAGCTGCGGATCCAGCAGGAGCTGGAGGCGCTCAGGAACAAGGATGACGCCAAGAAGAAGAAGGAGAGGAGGAAAGAGAACGAGAAGAAGCAAAAAGACATTGTGCGCATGCAGCTGAACATGGTCGCGCCCATGGACATCGGCATGGAGCAGGCCGGACCCCTCGGCCCGGACGCATGTTCGCCTTGAAGACTGCCGACAAGGCCGGCGGCATCAACAAGATCGCCCGCGGCAAGATGGCCCTCCTCAAAGAGAGCGAGAAGAAGGCGGAGGAGGCCGGCATCGTGTACTCCGACTCGGAGAGCGACGTGGAGGAGGACCGCCTCGAACGCGAGCTCGATGGCATGTACGACCAATTCCGGGAGCGCAAGGCGGCGGCCGATGCCAAGTGGCGCGCCAAGCGGGCCCGCGAGGAGCACGAGGACGGTGAGTGGGAGGGCGTCTCGGGCGGCGAGCAGAGCGACAGTGACGAGGACATGGAGATGGACTCTGACAGCTCCGGCGACGAGGACGACGACGAGGAGGAGGACAGCGGACGGCCTCTCGTGACGGACCTGGACAACACGGCAGAAAACGGCAACCTGTCCAAGCGCGCGACGGCTTTCTTCGGCCAAGACATCTTCAAGGATATCGACATCGGCGACGTCGACGACGAGACGTGGGGCGTCGATGACAAACCTCAAGAGGAGCCGAGCCGTAAGAAGGTCAAGACCGCCAAGGAACCCGATGCCAAGAAGGCCAAGGACGACAAGGCGAAGGCGAAGGCGAAAGAAGACAAGAAGAAGGCCAAGGACGACAAGGCGAGGGCGAAGGAGGACAAGAAGAAGGCCGCCGACGGGTTCGACTCGGACTCGGAGAGCGGAGACGACGCCGGCTTCGAGGTTGTGAAGAACCAAGAGGAGGACTGGGAGAACCAGGAGAAGCGTCGTCCGGATGGCAGACTAGGTATGTTCCTCTGCCCTTGCCCGCTCTGCGGAATTGCCAAGACTAACGCGCTCAGACATCGACATCATCACCGCCGAGGCCATGACGCTCGCACACCAGCTCGCGACGGGCGAGAAGACCAAACACGACCTCGTCGACGAAGGGTTCAACAAGTACGCCCTCAAGGACCGCGACGGCCTCCCCGACTGGTTCATCGACGACGAGACGAAGCACGACAAGCCACAGAAGCCCATCACCAAGGCGGCCGCCGCGGCGATCCGCGAGAAGATGCGCGCCTACAACGCGCGGCCGATCAAGAAGGTGCGCGAGGCCAAGGCACGCAAGAAGTTCAAGGCGGCGCAGCGCCTCGAGAAGCTCAAGAAGAAGTCGGACATGCTGGCCAACGAGGAGAGCATGACGGAGAAGGAGAAGGCCGACAGCATCGCCAAGATGATGGCCAAGGCCGGCAAGGTCAAGAGGAGGCCCAAGCCTACTCTGGTCGTCGCCAGGGGTGAGTTTGTGCCGAGGGAGGCCATGTTCGTCACAAGAAGATCAGCCATGCTAACGTGCTCCAGGCTCCAACCGTGGTATCCAGGGTCGTCCCAAGGGCGTCAAGGGCCGCTACACGATTGTGGACTCGAGAATGAAGAAGGACTTGAGAGCGCAAAAGAGGCTAGCCAAGAAGCGGAAGTAGACGTTGACGTATATGTAGAAGTGTTGGTCATACCCCCAGTCCAGAATGGTGAAGAAGATGATGTTAGAGCTATGGTGATCAAAATAAAGCATGGCCGGATAAAAAAAAAGAGGCGCATTGATGTTGAATGCATCTTATTGTATCGTCGCGTTCTATGCATTATCATGAATCTTGTAAACCGATCACCGTGGATAAATGACTTGTCCCGCCCCCCTCGCCCCCCCAGAAAGCGTACCTCCGTCCAACGAAGGAGGGAAACATGAGAATGTGCCTGTGCCGCTGCCGCCGAGAACAAAAGGTCGAGCCCGGTGCCGGACACCGCCGGCCGTATCGTACAGCAACTTGTCGTACGAGATGGAATAGACGCGACGCGCAGATACAAACGCAGACCTCCCGCTTTCCCCAGGAACCTTTGCTGTCGTCGACGAACCCTCTTCGCCATCTGAACATGGTACAGCTGTCCCAGCGCCGCCTGCATGTATACCGCTGTTTGTTGAACCAAAAACGCCAATGCTATCCTGCCGAGCCATGAAATGCAGAATGCCTCTCCGCCATGTAAGTACGTCTGAGTACGTCGTCCTGAGTGCAGCGCGAGTCGGAGATTCCGTCGGCTGCTGGTCTAGTCCTCTTCCTGCTTGATCCTCGGTTCCTGCTCCGGTGCCCGGGGTCCCAGCATCCAATCCTGCATGGCGAGCCACTCACTCCATTGAGTCTCGGCACTCTGAATCTCCTTCTCGGTCACGTTCGAAAGAGGACGGAGAAATGGGACCTGCTGCTCGCCGTCCATATCGTAGTGAGACTTGACCTTGAGCCAGGTCTCGCTTTTGGCGGCGAACATGTAGTTGCGGCGCTCTGCTTCATGCATAGGGCCGATGCCCCCCACCCAGTCGTCGCCGAAAAAGCCGTGCAACACAGCAGGATAGTCGAAGCCAGTGGCCACCAGACGTCGAATGTAAGGCGTCAGCGTCGTGTGCGTGGAGGACGGCAACTGAGCACCGAGCGGCATCTTCCCGGCTGCTCGAGCCGTGGATGGGGTCGAGGGCCCGGGCCCGGCAGGAGAGTTGGGGCCGGTGTGTTTTGAGGAGAGGACCGGGCTGTGGGTCTTTTGAAACGGGAGTTGGATGTTGACAAAGGCGGCCACGGCCTGGATGGGCCCGCTGTACTGGGCGTGATCCAGGAAATAGCGCAGGCATGACTGAAACTTCGGATACCACTCGAAGATGTCGAATTGGGACTCTTGGAACGGCTGGAAAGGAGGGCCGTTGAGCTGAGAAGCACCCGGACGACCGGTGAAAGAATGGCCTACCTGCGCATACTCGAAGCCCGAAGCAGCGGAGGAACCGCTCGAATGGTGGTATGCCATGAGTCCTCGGTGGGAGAACAAGCAGCCGCCACGGATGCAGAGGCCGTGTCCAGAGTTGATGCTCGAAATTGGGTGCAGAACGATTGCTTGCGCGTTCCAGCGTGATCAGCCGGCGAGCGGCAAACAGTAACCGACCAGGGAATCGACGGGCTTCGGTGCAACGGATACAAACGCAAGAGGGGCACGGGTCGAGAGGACAGAAAACAGCAGAGCAGCCAGATGATGCAGCCCGGTCAGTGGTAGTGTCTAATAACACGTTGTCCGGTCAGGCCGCAATCTGTGGTTGCGATGTGCGTCTTCTGTCTCTGAGTCGACTCGGAGGCTGGCAGACAATTTGAAAGATGTGCGGTTGGAGGCACAGAACTGACGCTGATCAGGCAAGGAAGACATGCGGGACGGGGAGGAGAAGGAGGAGCAGGACCACATGCGGAGCACGACCTGCATAGGGATGGAGTCGAAGAAGCAATGACAGCACCCAACTGAATAAGGGTACTCGGCTTACTGTCTGTTAGAGAATGGGAGAGGACAGACAGAGGAAAACGTCGGTAATGAGGACATGCAGTGAATGGGACAACGACTGGGTCTAATATACTCTAGGCAGTGTGCAGGCTCGTAGGGGATTTTATGTAGGGTGTAGAATGGTCCCTTGTTTTTTTTGTTTTTTTTTTCATGTCGCTCCTTGTGCTTGACGTTGAGAAATGGACGGGGCGCCCCCATAGAGAGCCGGGAGTACTCGATAGGAAAGTAAGGCCAGGGAAGGGGAAGAGAAAGAGAGAGCGAGGGGGGGGGAGCATGGTTACCAAGCGGAATGAAAGGCCAGAGGTACATGCTGAGTGCAGCGGGGGCAGGGCCGAGAGAGGGTACCTACATCAGAAATGTGACATGGCTATCCGTACCTACCGCAACTTTTGGGTCGAGGTCGTGTCTGGCACCCACGGCACACCAATCCGGTGAGGCAGCAGAGGGTAGAAGACACACGCGCACACAAGGGGGGGAGAAGAGGCGGCGGTCGACAAACCTGGTGTCCGCGCGGGTACCGCCACCTGTTCTGCTGTCTTTCCACTTCCCACTCGGGTCTGTGTGTGCGTGATCCAGCTTTGGTGTGGTGATATGAGTGCAGACATGAGATCAGCTAGCTAAGTCAGGGGCCAGGAACAGGAACACACTGACTGCATAGACTGTTTGCCTAGGTGGAGGATTAGTGATGGGGGTACGTATTGGGCCAAGGCGCGTGCAGCCCGGTCGTTAACCAACCGGTGGGTTGGGGTGGTGCATTGCCATCCCGTTGATAGTGTAGCTAAATAAGTGGAAAGTGGCTAAAGTACGATCGTGAGCCAGTGTCGGTTGGCGCAGGTAATGCTTCTTGGTGCATTTCCATGTCCATGATGGTGTTGGGCGATGCATGTTTCGCCAGGGGAGGTGTGGGAGCAGCCGCAGCGCCGACGAAGGGCACTGAACTG
The DNA here is from genome assembly GCA_020466075.1 of Colletotrichum coccodes. Classification (NCBI taxonomy): domain Eukaryota; kingdom Fungi; phylum Ascomycota; class Sordariomycetes; order Glomerellales; family Glomerellaceae; genus Colletotrichum; species Colletotrichum coccodes. Next base: position 12,207 of record JAIMZG010000450.1, read on the forward strand.
CACCTCGGGGCAAGGCAAGTTACCTCATGGAGAGGCGGGAGCCGCGACGAGGCGTGTGGACAAGGTGTTGGAGGGATGATCGGCTCGTGCTGCCCTCTTCGTGGCCCGCTGCTCCGTGGGAGTGTGCAACTAGTTTTTTGCTCCGGCTCGTCCGTTGGTATCGTCGTTGTCGTCAACGTCGAAAGATGTGGCCGGCACGGACGTCACTCTGTTTAGTGTTGTCTGATGGCGGAAAGAGTGGTAGGATGCCCGGGGTCTCGAGAATGGCCGTCGATAGTGGAGATGAACCGAGGAATGAGAGACAAGACATGGTGGAAGAGATCAGAGACAGGATGGCAGGGCGTTCCGATCACAAGTGTGGATAGGGACGTGAACCATTGACCCAGGAAGACAAGGGCGAGGAAGCCGAGTGATGGGAGCTGGTACAGATGACGCTTCCACAGTCTCGCCGGCCGGCTTCAACCGGGCGGAGAAGAGCCTAGTCAGTGGAATGCGGTTCGGGCACTGCTCTCCACGAACACCATGGGCAGGCGAGGCAAACTTAAGACACAAAGGAAGGAAGGAGAGGGGCCCTTGCCTGGTCTTCAACTCGATGAAAGTAAATATGCGGTTGGAGCAAATCCCATCTCCGGGCGGCAAGGCCGCTCCAGCATGTACATGCCTGCCTTGCAAACAAACCTGATCCTGGCAGGCAGGAACCTCCACTGTAGGAGTGAAGTGGGTTCCGTGGCTACGCCTGCCTGACATGACGCTGCTGGACTGGACCGGGCCCCAGGTAGCCAAGAGGAAATCGCGGATGCCGAACGGAGCGGTGCGGGTGCGGTGCAGGGACGTGAGCACCAAGCCTCTTAAGACGGTCGGAGTCTTCGCCGAAAGGGACATCATTGGGTAGAAGGCAGAAGAAGCACGAGAGGATCTGAGGGGGCCGTGTGAGGAGCAAGGAAGGTGAGAGATGAAGTCGAGCAACGACGGATAACTTCCCAATCGGTATGCACCTAACCAGTTGCCCGGGATTTGTGGCGGGTGTATCGACCTCGCAAAATGTGGAAGCATCAAGCTAGGCTCGATACTCGAACGAAAAAGTGAGACAATGAATCAGGTTCCTCGACTTATGTTTCTCCAATGCCATGTCGTTCCTGCCTCTCGCACGAACACGGGTCACTCCCCACCCGAAGCCAAGGTACGGCTAAGCTGGGTCTGCGAGACATCGAGGTGGGTGGCTTTCTTGACCTCGTTTGCCCTGCCTTTCGTTAGTTGGGCTTGACGTACATATAGACTCAGATCTGATTTACAGCGGGACGATTCGTGGCCAGTTGCATGCGGACGATCGAGCCTCATTTCCATCCCTAAGCTAGGGTTTGGGGCAATGCGCATTGGCCACGACACAAGTTGGCTGAGCAAGGGAAGCCGACATATCTGGCCAGCCGCCTCCGCCCCATGGCAAAGGAAACGAGTAGCGAGGTGCGAGCGTCTCGTCGATGGGAGAGAAAGGAAGCGGTTGCTTCAACTCGACCACTCCCACTCGCAGCTCCTTCCAATGCCCTCTCATCACCTCTTGCCTCATCCCTGCCCCTGCCACCTGGACAATTGCACCAGCGCGAGAGGAAATGAAGAAAAAGAAAGATCCATTGTGAAGAAAAGTCGAGATCCGATCAATCGTTCGTCAGTTGCACGTCAGTCACACACCATCTCTTCGCCATTATTCGTCTTTGCTTCTTACCCGACTGCTACCTTTGACAAGGTGCACACATTCCCCCATTCCACTGGATGACACCAAGTGACAGTACCTTGCTCCCATCGACGACGGACCAGCAAGCATTCGTATCAATTCGGGGCACGAGACTCGGCTGACCTCCCAACTCCCGATTGTTGGGTAATCTGACAATGCCTTTACCCGAAGACTATAAGTGCGGGTCCCAGTTTTCTTCGTCTTCATCCCGGTCGAAAGACGACTTCCTGATTACCGACCTCCCAAGAGTCCGAGCCTGCAGGTCAGGCGATCAACGCCCTCGGTTCAAGACTTTGCCGCTGATTCGAGCCATCTCCGTCCGTTCGATGCTTAACCCAACCCTAAGTCGAGATGACCCAGTCACATATCCCTCGACCACCATCCAAGAGAGACTCGACATAAGTGCAGCAATGCGTGTCGGCATCGGATGGCACAAACAAGTGGGCGGCCCCATCGAGACTAATGGATGGGTGCACCGAGGAAAAAGCAAGCAGACGGCCACCCCACGACGATGCCACTGGTGCAAGCCAGGAAACCACCACTCTCGTCCTCGTCCTCGTCTCGCGCCAAGGCGCATTGGGAGACTTCGCCGTCGTCGTGTTTGCTCCCCATGACGATATCGTTCAAGCTGTCTCCCTGTTGGTACCGAGACGGAGACGCCGTGTGAAGCTGCGACTCTGGTGGGCAAGGACAACAAAACCAGTATCTTGCAATACCAGGCAGTCCAGACGCTCAAGAACCGATTCGAGTGCAGCTTCGTTCTTCTTCCTTGGCCGGGGGAAGTCGGCGGCATGGCCTTTGTAGATCATGGAAGCCGGCCGAATGTCTTTTCCGACAAGTATCCGGTGAAGACTCTGTATCTATGGCCTAGACCAGTCGCGTCGGCTCGAGCCCGCACGGTCCAGACCAGCCCAGGTCTGCCTCTCGAATTGCCAGCAATTCGACGTGCCGTTACGAACGAAAGAGTCCGCATGCAATATATGCAGAGCAAGCGGGCATATTTAGGGTGCCTACCCAAGGAGACATCCCCTGAGGGTATATCAGCAAGCTAGGGGCTTGTGGAGAAGTCGATTGCGCCTGGGCCTGGGATTATCTAAGCCCTTACACACATACAACTGCAAATTTGACAGACCTGCCGACCTGATACGTGCTCCAAGAGTTATCCAGTGCACACACGACAGCCCTGAGACTCTTAGCTTTCTCTCGTCGTCAAGCTCGTTTCGCGCGAGCGGTCTGCACTTTTCCCCCTTGGCTGCTAGAGCCTTCTCAGTCTCACACATCACATCATATGCCCAGCTTATCCTCATCATTTCGAGCCGGATCCTCATTCTTCTCACTATGGCGTTGGTGAATAATGACAACGTCCGAAGCCACCCGACCAGGCAGAGTTCCCCTGAAAGACCATGCGGCACACGGCATGAGAAGCCGCCAATATTCGACCTGGCCTCTCTAAGCGATAACATCCATGTGAACAACTACCCGTACGATTACAGTAAACTCGTGGGAGGCAAAGGAAAGACATGTCTTCGCAGGGATCAGACTCCCCTGCTCCGGCCGAACGATGCACGATTAGGATGAGCCCAGAAGCGCTGACCGCCGGCAGCTCGTTGTCTCCTGCTACGGCTCCTGTCTTCAGGCAAGGAACCTGCCGTGCCGACTCTTCGGTTTATCTGGTCTGGACGCCACTCATGCATCTCCGGTCATTCACATCGGAGGCACTGGGACTCATTGGATGGGACAGAAATTGGGATGGATCGGTGGTTCGGTCGACTGAGACACGGTGAATTTGCCCGGATATCCTGCGAGGTTATATCCGCTCATTCGGTCCAGATGCCCGATGAACCCTCTCTGACAGGGCTTGATGCCTGCCCTTCTACGGCTTTACGGGTCTTGGAGCCACCCTACGGGCTCAGCTGCACGCCCATCGCCGCCGCCTTACAATCAGGGTCCAGTTCCAAGGCCCTACTCGCCCCGGCAACGAATTCCAAATACTCGTCACTCTCTCACCTCTGTTCATGCTATCCCCCGCCATCCCAATGGGCTCGAACACATCCCGCCCCGGGAGTAAGCTACAGTCATCATTCGCACCCTGTCCCTCAGAGGTGAGGGGTGGCCGTCGCTATGTCAAGATGACTTGAAGAGCCAGGCTTTCAGGTGTTCCGCTAAAGAGCCACTGAGCCTCGACACTCTCCAATACCAGAGCAGGTCGATGACGCCATGCAATGACGGTCCCAACGAACGCTCGCCCGACGACTCTTAGCCCAGCGCCTTGTGCTCGAAATAGTTGCCATGCTGTAGGTTTTGTCGGCGCTTACCGATCTAATTCTCCGAATCCACTAGCTGGTCGCGTTGGTGGCCCGTGGCCGGAGCCGTGCAAAGTGCACTGGCGTCAGTTCCGGCCGTCGAATCTGGCCATTGACTCTACTAGCCTGGACATATCATTTTATATTCCCCACGGTCAGAGGCGAACAATCACACGCTGGAGGCTGGCCATCTCACATCCTTTACGCTATACCATGTAGACCAGAAGCAGATCTGGTCGAAAGCCCTCCTCGCCCACCTTAACAATCGCCCGAGACAAAATGTCTCCCTGACGCCCACCAATCAGCACGGCACTAGGAGTCGGAGCGGCTTGGCACCACGGGAGCGATCTACAGGGACATCGGACAGCCGCCTTGCAGATTCCACTGCTTGGTTTACCATGGTACTGGCCCCTGTACCTCTGGACCAGCACCGGGGTGTCGCAGCATCATCGTGGCTTGCAGTGAGTACAAAGGTTTCTTATCGAGAATCTGCTATATACAAGACCTGTCATTCCATGGGCGGCCGGGGGCAACAACATATCTTGGACGCCATCCCGGCGTATGGTGGACAGACGCCTCGGTTGCTCGGTGTTTCCTGGCGATTGACCAGGTACAAGCGCATTGGCATCCAGCCTGGCCCGTAGATCCAGCACCCATCCATCGCCAACCAGCCGTCCCGCCACGGTATCTCACCGGCACCATTTATGCGGGTTAGGTACCGTGTCCCCGCATACAGCAGACATTGTCCGGGCAGAGAGACGCCGTCTTCAGCAGCGTGCATACAGCATGCAGGTAGCCGTCTGGAGGGGCTCGATCCATGGAGTCGATGCTCCCGTTCTCCATTCACAACCGGTTACTGGTCTTCACCGAATTGCCTTGCTAGGCCACCTAACCCTAGGAACCGGCTAGTAGTTCTTTAGTGCAACATGCGTCGACAGGATGGCGGCACCCATTTAGATCTCGGGGCCCCCGACCTGACCACAGCATCGTTCCAGTCAGGTGGTAGTCTCTCGGGTCTGCATATACCACATCGTTAGCTTACCCAACGCCCTATCCCATGTGGCGCTGTCAATTTGCCCAGGAACAGTGCTGATGAAGTTGACGGAAGCCACGCCATGTGTGATCGGGAGCAGTGGCCCATACCGAAATGTCTCGAGTCGTGAACATTGCTCATGGCCACCGATAATGTTCGACACACCAACTCCAAGGCATGTCATCATTCGCCAGTGATTGGACGAGTGCCCAGATTGAGGCGGAGTTCACAGGGAAGCTAGTAGAGATGGTCGCTGCAACGAACGGGTCTGTGGTTCTATGTTGGACAGATCAAGCTAGGGATCCTGGTTGAGTTGCGACTTTACCCGTGGCGCCTTTCCGGTTCCGGGATCTTGAGGCGCGTCAAGGTTGCCATTCTTCATCTCAACTTTTGAGGCTCTGCAGGCTGCTTCACGGGATGTTCGGACAACATTTTTTGTTCGGTCATCTATTCCCATCGCCTCCCCTCCGGGCTTAAACAAAGCTCTAAGCCACAAAAGCCAAGGCCTTGGGATCCTTTTTTTTTAATTTTTGCACAATGGGCCTTTTAACCGTTCACAACGGTCCGCCAGCCGTAGGTCGGACAGAGGGCCGAGGAGAAACATGCCGTTTTCGCCTACTACATCGACTCCCCCGAAAGGCATCATCGTTACGGGCCAGTACCTTGATTGTAAAATCACTTGAGATGTAGGAATCTTCAACAAGACGCTATCAGAAATCAGGCCAGCCTGGCTTACGTCTCCTCCGGCAACTTCTGTATTCACGCATGCATTGTGGGACAAGTCATCATCGCGGCTGAAAACCTATTCCAAAGGAAAGGAGCTGCCTCGTGCTCTGCCGCCAAAACCAATCAGTCTCTTCCTTTTACCACTCAACATTTCGACATAGCTTGGCCTCGGCCCTGGCCATGACAGCTTGCGACGACCGTCGTATCATTGGAGAGTTGCGGGATCATAATCACAAGGTATACCCTCATTCGGCTGACGCACTTTGGAAGTAGCGGCAGTCGGCTCCAGTTCGCGCCTGGAACGGCTTCATGTCAAAGTGGTGCGATGATGTACGATATGACGAAGACAAGACGCTGCCCCTGCAGTAGTTGCACCTGTCGTTTCTTGTCTGCTGCATCCCGAAGTAGTACAGTCAACAATCCGAAACGGCAGCCGCCGCCAAATTTCAGTCATGCCTTCACCCGACTAGTCGAGAATGCTCCAATATACGGATGCTACAATACCAGCGTCACCGAAATTGAGCTGCTCATCGCTTTACCCGAGAGCACATAAATCAAGATTGGGCGCCTCGATTACTTGGAGTACGACCTGATTTTATCGAGGACCAGATGCAGGTGACTTCAAGTATGCTGAAGATGTACTGCAACTGGTTTGCGAGGTGCCAAGTTCCGAAAGAAGGGGGTATGAAACAGCCAGCTTACCGGTATCGCCGTTAAGCCAGGCCCGCCTCGGCGACCACCTGCTCGTTTGTGAACTCGACCAATGGCGACCACTGCATCTGCGCTGGGTCTGGTTTTCTTCTTGACACCGAACCCACATCTACATCAACGCCTGTTGCATGGCTGGTCAATCTGAGTACCATGGGCGAGGTCACAAAAGTGGCAGAGGCCAGTCGGTGAGAGCTTGACGTTCATCTCGCCGGAAGTCACAGTCTTCTGCGGTTATCGTACGATTTTCATGTGTTCATGCCGATCTTCACCCCGAGAAGAAGATTGGAAAAGGCTCTCGGAGCGCTTCAGGGGCCCTAATGCCATCCAGTTCTAGAGATATGTTTGCAGCTCTGAAACCTTTGGTACGATGTGCTGCACAAGATGCCGCGTTGAAGACCTGGACACGGAGATCGTGGACACTTATTTGGGTCAACAAGATCGAAGGCTTCAACTTGCTGTCCTCGCGAACAATTAAGAACAGGCAACAAGACAAGAAAGTGTTGTACGCTCTCGACCCCTCATGGCTGAAGCCATTGCATGACGAAGCGTCTCGTGGCACCAACCCGGTTTTACTTGCAAGCAACAGCCGTATACTAAGTAGGCATCCGCAAAGGCATCGCAGGCCATTTCCGTCAGACGTCGCCGGCAGTCAGGGCCTGTCTGCTGTCCGGCCAGGCAGTGGAAGGAGCGCCAGCGGTCCGGAGCCGTAATTCCATCTGCGCCGATCAAGATCCGATCGGACACCAAGTCTCTAGGCTATCGGAGAAAGGAGTAGGATATTCCACGGGCCCCCTCCATAATTCAGTTTTGGTAGCGCTGAAGACTTCTGGTAAGGAAGACCATTAGCAGCTGGTGAGTGCCCGGCAGGCGGGCAGCGACTGTCAAAGGAGCGGTTTCCCGCGTCGGAACGAAGCTATTCACATATTGAGCGGTGTATGTATCTGAGTTTTAGCCACAGTCCAGTACTGCAGTCGAAAAATCACCGGCCACAATGGTTGCCGAAGGTCTTACCCTTGCGAAACCCGCCGAGGGTTTGCAAGTCTTGATGGCAAGCTCGATCACAGGGAATTGTATCGTTTTTTCTATCGCCGGCTCTCCGTTGGCGTCAAAGGACCAGACTTTCGATCAAGTATTCCGTCCATCATGGTAGAAGTCACCAGGTCTGAACAAGTTTCGGTTCGTTCATCAAGTCGATATCGGACCTCGACCTGGAAACTTCTCCCACCAGGAGTTCATACATAGACAGCGAACCATTATTGTTCGCGGCTACAATTCAACACGATGGGCTTGCTCAAGGACTGTGCAGTCCTGCAGCTCTCCTGTATGTTGGTTACAAAATACGAGACACGGCCCATGGTTGCGCCGAGCTTATTGCTAGACCAACCTATACGGGACTGCCCCAGAATGGACGGAGACTCTTCCAATAAACGCGACACCAGTACAGCCAGGTGTTTCAGCAACTGGCGGCTGCGGGTATACGACGATCCTCCGCAGAGACCATTGATTTCCGACCAAACATGACAACAGGAACGAACACTGGCTGGACACCGGGCTTTCTGGCCGACGTCGCCGTCATGACCCTTCCCCGCAAACCGTGTGGGATGTTGTTGCAGGAGCAACTCTCGAGGAAGTTCCATACAAACTCTCGGCCGAGCATAACCGGACCCAGCTGATCACGCGGAGGGTGGGCCTTTTGTTGCGCAGAGGTTGCCTAAACCGCCTGTCTCGTGGGGGCGTGTTCCGCCTGAAGCCTCCGATTTCCGCAGTGGATGCCCGAGACCCTGGATACAGACAGCGAGGCGGGGCGCGACGGAAGCTCTTTTATTTCACAAGGCTTCCCGCACCCCGGCCAGAACGGTCCTGGCCGGAATCAAGCTCGCTGCACGCATTTCAGCTGGCTGGCGTCTGATTGGGCGAGCTTGGCGAGCCGACCGGGAGCTAGGCTGAAGTCTGCCTTCAGCTGCAAGCCACATTCTCCGGTTCGGGTTAAGGGTTTGATAGTCTCGTCCTGGGCACCGCTAGACTCCACTACACACCGCCATCACACCAAATGTTCAACGCCAACGATGAGCTGTCGTGGCAGAAGGGCTGAGGGCGCTCTTTTGTCGCCTGCGGCTGCGGCTGCAGCTGCGGCTGGGTAGAGCGTTGAGAAGACTCTAGTGAATCTCTCAATGGACATGGAAATGCTTCGTTGCCGTTTTGATCGAGTAGTGGTGAGGCAGTTGAAGTCGAAAACGAAACAGGATAGCTTCGACTCCCTTACTTCGAGTTGATCAAAATGGCATGTGGCCAGGTCTCGCAAGTGAACAAACAGCTCGGGAATATCATTCTGCCTGTCTGCCTTGTCAGGCTGCTTGAACCAACGTTATCACAGCGCATCAGTTCATTACCGCACCTCACGAGGCGGAGCTTCCGCCTGGCCCAACCCCCCATGCCCCGGACCATGACACTAACCACGGGTTGCAGGGTCGGAGCTGGAACCCTTTGGTGTACACTGCCTTTGAGCCTCATTGGCGTTGGAAGGCGCCGTGGTCTGTCGGTTCCCCCCGCAGGGTGTGCTCGACTCGGTGACTTTTCATCTCAGCCCGAGCTGGGGGAGAGGGGTTGGTTACTGCCAGGCAGGCTGTCTCTGTCTCCCTTTTCTCCCGCAGCTTCCTCTCGAGCCCTTCTCCTTTTATCCTCCCTCCCTGCTCCTCTTCTCGCTTCCGTTCTCCCGTTGACATATACAAGGAACAACGAGGAATATCAACATGGGACGACTCATCCAGCTGGGAGCTCTTGCTTGCTTGTACCTGGGCGCGGAGTCCAAGGCATTGAGATGGCAGGATGACACCCCGAGTTGGGTCCCTCCCAAGCAGACTATTGCCGCCATGAATATGGAGGAGCTCGGCTTCAGTCCCAACCCAACGGCCGCGCCTGACCCCGCCAATGTCGAATTGAAGTTGGCCAAGCGCGTGAGAGGCGACGACACATGCGGTTATATCTCCGGTGAAGCGAGTGAGTATAGACTTGAATGAGACACTCATCAACGGATGATGCTAATTTGGCTGCAGCCAACTCCATCTACTGCGAGGTCGGAACTTGCGTCATCAACAGCTTCTACTCTGTAGTCGGCTGCTGCGCGTCCTCAGCAGTATCCGATTGCAAGATCGCCACGAAGTGTCTGCCGTCGAGCTCGTCGAGGTTCTACACCAGTGGCGACACGCTCATGCAATTCTGGTATGTCCCCCTCATTCATCCACTCCTATGCGATGATTCCGTCTTACGGACCAACAGCTCCGCCTCATCCCTACCCGAGTGCATTACCTACGTCTACACCGGCTCGGCATTCAACCGCTATACCCTCTACGGGTGCGCCGTCAGCGAACAAAGAGTCGTCGTCTACGCCAACCCCACAGACTCTTCCGTCACCGCCGAAGCCACGGAAACAGGCCCGGCAACGACTGCCGTCCGTAGCGTAAACACACTCACCGGCACCGGCACTCTGTCCCCGGCATCCTCGACTGCGGCCATCGGGGGTTCCGGGGGAGGCGGTGGTGGATCTTCCACCCCTGTAGGCGCCATCGTCGGCGGCGTTGTCGGAGGTGTTGCGGCAATCGCCCTCATCGTCTTCGGCGTCATCTTCCTCCTCCGCAAGAAGAAGAAGGACTCGGCAAACAGCGCCAACGACCAGGCCGGCCCTGTCACTTACAACGGCCCCCCGCCGCCTCAGCAGGGTCAGCCACAGATGTACCAGCAACCCGCGCCGCCGACGCAGCAGCCGTCGCCGGGGGGTTACGCCCCTCCCCCCACGCAGGGAGGAAACTACCCCCAGGGCTTCGCCCCCGTGGACAACAGGCAGAGCATGCTCAAGCAGCCGTACGATGTTACGACGGGTTCGTACGAACAGACGGGCGTCAGCCGCCCGCAAGCCCGCCGCCCGTCAGTCCATCGCCCACATACCAGTCCGGAATCCCGCAGTACGCGGCGACTCAAAACGGGGTTAGTCCGACGTACCCTCCGCAACAGCAAGGGGGCTACTACAACGCGCCGCCTCCTGCGCAGGGGCAGCAGCCACCTCAGCAGCAGTACCAAGAGCCATCTCAGCAGCAGTACCAGCAGCCTGGGTTCGCATCCGAGTTGCCTGCTAACAGGGGTGATCGTGAGCTGCGGGAGCTGGCCTAGGTGACGGAGGGGTGTGGATGGATGGAGTAGCTGTGACGGATTTAATTTACTACGAATACAATGTCGGCAAATTCCGCCCGTTTCTATGGATAATGGACTTTCTGCAAAGACAACGAAGGGACGGAGTATGGAAGGGGGCACTATCATTATGTGTATATGTAATACCCAACGTTTTTACACGGCCTCGACGGGCCTACGACCCTCTCTAATGCATACTGAACTTCAAACCAAACATGCGCCGTGAACACATGATCAAGTGCTGACGACGTCAAGGGTTTCACAGCCGGCTGTGTCTATCACGGCGCCAGGGTGTGTTTGGGTTGTCCTGTCGTCCTGGGACCAGGTGGTCGACTGCCAGCGTGTTGAGAAAGCCCGGATGGACCTGGTCGAGGCTCGTGACGCCGCACATTTTCATCGTCGTTTCTAGCTCGTCTCGCAGGACTGTACAGGTCAGCCTTGATCGTCCCACGGTCGCCAGAGCCAGCTCGTCAGACCAGTAGAGAAGGGGAACTCACCCTCAATGTACCGCTCCACGCCCTCGGCGCCGTAGTTGAGCCCGTACAACAGCCCCCTCCCGACGCCCACGGCCTTGGCACCCAGACACAACGCCTTGAAGATGTCGGTCCCACGCGAGATGCCGCCGTCGACGTAGACCTCGACCCTGTCGAAGACGTGCGGGCAGTTCTTCTGCAGCTCCAACAAGACCATGATCGTCGCCGGCGACGTGTCGAGGCTTCGCCCCCCATGGTTCGAGAGCACGATGGCCTCGACGCCGGCCTCGACGGCGCGCTCGGCGTCCATCCACGTCTGCACCCCCTTGAGGACGATGGGCAAGCCCGGGACCGTGCGCCGGAGCCAGGCGATGTCGGACCAGTTCACCGAGGCGTCGATGTAGCTGCCCATGATCCGGCCCAGGGCGCCACCCTTTGCGTCGTTCACGGCGCGGGCGCCGGAGATCGGTGACCCGAGGGACTCGTCGGAGCGCACGCGCTCGTCGGCCTCGCGCTTACCCGGGATCGGGGCGTCGATCGTGAGGAAGAGGGCCTTCACGCCCTGGGACTGGGCGGAGCGGAGTAGGCGCTCCGAGTTGGCGCGGTTCTTGTCGACGTACAGCTGGAAGAACACGGGCACGTCGTAGGGCGTGCGCGGGGCGTGCGCGGCGTGCGCGGCGAGGATCTCGTCCAGGGGAAAGGAGGCGGAAACAGATACGCACTGGGGGATCCCGGCGGATCTGCAGGCGCGGCCCAGCTCCTTCTCGCCGTCCGGGTGGACGAGGCGGGCCATGGCGGTCGGGGGGCAGAAGATTGGGGAGCGCATGGGGTGGCCGAGCATCGTCGTGGATGTCGTGACGGATGACACGTCGAGCAGGACGCGCGGGCGGAGGCCGATGAGGGAGTAGGCGGAGGCGTTGCGGGTTTTGGTATACAGGTCGGTCGCGGCGGAGGAGACGAAGGCCCACGCTTTGGGGGAGAAGGAGGCGGAGGCTGCTTGTTCGAAGTCGTGGGCGGATATGAGGGTGTCGAGGGGGGGTTTGGAGGGGAGGTGAGGGGATTGGAGGGCCTGTTGTTCGTCGGCCATGGCTCCTTTGGGTTTCGCCTGTTGTTGCTGCTGTTGCTGCTTGCGCTGCCGAGGCTTCGCCACGACGGCGCCCAGGGCCAGGACGCCCTTGTGACGGTCCAGGGGAAGCGTCGACCCGACGAGGTTCGGGCCGTGGACCTCGGAGTAGACGTCGGTGGCGTCCTTGCCGGCGCACTGCAGGATCACGGCGATGCCGCCGGGGTGCTCGCGGACGAATTCGGAGAAGTCGTAGACGCTGCCGTCGATGACGAGCCAGAGGTCGTTGAGGCGGTTGTGTCTGGATACCTCGGCGGGGGTCAGCGTAGGCGGCATGTTACGCTTCCTCGGGTGTAGATCTGCGTGCGCCTGCCTGTGCGACGAGTGGTTGTGAAAAGAGCAAGAATGCTGCCGGGATGAGGTTTTGGGTCGCAGTCTTTGTAATTCGCCTCGGGCCGGACGCTGAGACGTAGGCTGCGGCGCGACGGCACCGAGGGGGTGGTCGAGTTCGGGCGGTATTGCGCCGAGAGGGTCTCGGTGGTGGGGGGCGCCGTCGTTGCCGTTCTGCCCCGGGTTACCTTTTTGATGCGACTTTGGTAGGACGGGCCGCGGGGGAGGGGAGGGGTAACGGATCTGACGGCGGGTTCCCCAGGCGGTTCCGCTCGCTAAAGAGACGTACGGGGTACGGCAGTGCCACCACTGCAAATCACCGATGTCGCATTGGCGG
>JAIMZG010000451.1:0-25179 GCA_020466075.1 Colletotrichum coccodes
CACACCACCACCAACCACCGACCCACGGAAACAAGGGATGATACCCAAACCATCTTGAAAGGCGTTGAGGTTCGGCCACGAAATGAGCATGAGGAATCACTGAGACGAAATCACGAATGGTGATGCTGTACTATAGAAATCTAGCAATGGCAAACGAATTGCATTGGCGCCTCTTTTATGCCTATTGACGTAATCATAAGTCGTGGTTCCTATTTACATTCCTCGTTTCCATATCGCAAACCCGAATGCCAGTAAAAATGTCACAGTATATGGCAATCATACTAGGTGGGGGTCATATGCCGAGAGGTCCTGGGACATGTGGCATCTATCCCGCCACATCTCCCTGGAATCTGCGGCCAGAATAGTGTTGGATAAAGATATATTTGGACTATCAACTCATGCTTGCTGCACTCGGGTCATTGCGTTAAACTTGCGCGTGCAAGTCCAGTTCCCTGATGAAAATGCACTTACAATCCCAAAGTAACAAACTCACAACACCATTTCTGGTCTGTTAACGAGGGAGTCAGTGTCGCATAAGGGTCGATAACGTTTCATCACACGGGAAGCACTGATGATCAATGCCAAAAGTTTGCATTGAAAAGCCGTAACTACCTAGAGTGCTCAAGAGGAAACCACTTAATAGCCACTTAATAGCAGTCACAAGACGACTCGTGCCTAATAAAACCAGCCAACGCCTACCCCCTCATAACCTTTTGCGTGCTAAACATCGTCATTACTTCACGAGGAAGTCTTCTCGTCGGTCGCAGCAGAGGGCTTGGACAGAGGGACGGCCGTTGTGGGGTCAGGGTTGGTGGGGGACTGGGTGCCGATGGTCTCGCCAGTGGCGCCAGGGACAGCCTTCTCCTTCTCCTTGCCGAGGAATCTCTCGAGGCCAGATGCCTTAAGGGCACTGCCGCCGTGCTCCTCCTTCTTCAGGTCCGCCAGGCGGCGGGCCTCAGTGTGAATGTCTTGCACTTGTCTGGAGCCGGTCTCGTAGAAACCAACAATCTTCTTGCCGGTAGGCGAGCTGGTGGCTTTCTCAAAGTACGAGCTCAGGCCGCCAAAGATGCCTTGGGCCCTGGCAGTGATGCCGTAGGACTGGTCCGTGGCCTTGGCGCGGTCAGTCGCGTGATACTTCTGGTCGAGGCTCTGGAGAGTGCTGAAGAAGCGGTTGGAGACGCCGTGCTGGCTGTCGAGTTCGATGGCGCGCTGAAGAGCGGCGTCGCCGACGACGTAGCCCTGGGCGAGGTATTCGGCCAGAATGCGGGAGCGAGGCTTCTCCTCCTGGGTGATATCATCGGAGTCGCGGCTCGCGTTCTCCTTGTGGTGGGGAGCGTCGTCGGAGGGGTCGCCGCCAGCGCTCGTGACGGTGATGTGGGAAGTGCCGAGCTGGGTGTTGTTCAACAGGAGAGCCGTCTTGGCAGCGGTCTCCTTCTCGAACGTGACGGCAGCATCCTTGGTCTCACCAGAGGGAGTGACCTCGATGTTGGTAATCTTGCCGCTGCGATCCGTTAGCGAGTGATCGGGAATCATGCGGTGAGCGTGAGATCAGGTCATCGCAGCCTGACCCATACTAAAGCGGTGGAGATGCGCTTACCAGAAGCTGAAGAAATCCTTAATCTCCTTGTCTTCGGTCGCCGAAGCGATGTTCTTCACGTGAACAGTGGTGTTGGACATGATGGTGGTTGGTGTCGGGTTGTGGTGTTGTTGGGAAAAGTGTGTTGTAGGAGGGAACTTTGTGAGGGGTAACTGGAGACTGGCGGATGGATATCAATTGAACAGATGTACGTCGTCTCGAGTCGGTGTGTGGTGGGAAAAGAGCAACGAGAACTGTGGAAGTTGCCTCGTCGTCAAGATCGTGTGGATGATGGTTTTTTGTAGTGAAATCAGGACGAGTTGATATGGGAATGCGGGAGGGAAGTTAAATGATCAGATGAAGGGTCATGAGGACGCACTTTACTTTTTTAGCCAAGGCAGGCGGGAGAAGGGGCGGCCTCCAGCTTACGGTGACGATGCTTGACGCCGCAGGACAGGGACCTTGTTGAGGGAGAGCCACCCACCCCTCGCACACGCGTGTTGGATTGGGGGGGCAGGGGGCAGCCAAAGCGAGTGCCTTCCTCTGCCTGGGCGTCCAAGAGGTGCTGGGTAGGAGCAGCAGGTGGGGAGCTGTCTGGACTCTGAAGCAGCGAGGGCGGCAAGCAAGGAGCACAGGTCGAAATGGGCTCACTGCAGGTGTCCCTCGAAGGGGGCGACTGCCCAACGTCATCGTCTACTAATGTGAGGAGCTCGTGCCAGGGGTGGGGTGGCTGAGCTGACGCACGTACCATCATCTTGTGCGCTAACAGAGCCACAACTCAGCCACGTACCTTTACCGCCTATTTTGGCGGTGAAGGTACTTTCACATGTTTTCGTTTGTTATCCAACCTACTGGAAGAGACTGGAACACCGGACGACTCTGAATTCCTCCTCCCTTCGTCCCATCCCGTCCTGAGCTCCCAACACACACCAAATGACGCTCCATGCTGCGGATACGACCTTCTTCGCGGGTACGGACACGTCTCTTCCACACTCTTACATTGCTCCAATGCCGTGATTGCGACGCGACATCAGGACGACGTGGCTTGTGGCTCGCACATCCGACCATGCATGGAAGAACTAACCAGTTCCGACACCAACTCGATCTCGTCCCATCTGACTTGTGAGCGTTACAGAAAAATGCTAGCGTCACAAATCTTCAATCCATCGACGCCCAATGTTCTACCGCCGTGTGATCCTCTCCTCTCCTGCTTCGATCTTGCAAGCGACCGTTGGATGATGCCCGAACTCCGCTCCTGGATCCAATACTTGTCCCATTGCGAGCCCGCGCCACCACACCGACTATCGCTCCTGACCTGTGAAGACGGGGGTTCCGCCGGCTCCGACGGGTCCGATGACCCTCGGCGTTGATTATGCTCCGGCGGCTCCATGCGACTATTTCCGCCAGTGCTTGGAGGACCGTCTCGGCGCCTTCGTTGTACAGCTCAAAGCCAATCTCCGCGTCTCCGTCGGCCCCGCAGGACAACAGAGCTTGATACTTCGATTAGTGTTCTACGGATCCATTTTTACCGTGAAGAAACCCGTCCTGTTCGCGGTCAACAGGCTCCGGCTGCTTCATGACAGGTCAGAAGCCACCGAACGCATTCAGCCTGCTCGAAATGAAGACTTCCCGTTCGCCATCCAGTGAGTATCTGGACTTTGGCAGAAATGCATTCGAGTGTAACCTATGCTGCATGTGCACAGAGCAGAAAATGAACATTGTCATTGCCATCATTTCCCCCCCTGAAAGCCATCCTATCGGAAACCGGGCTGCATCGACCCCCCCGGTCCTACGTTGGAACCAGGCTGCGGCTGCTGCTGCTGCTGCTGCTGCTGCGGGTTATTAATCTGGCCCTGAATGCTTTGGCCCGGCAGAACCTGAAGATTGACAGAGCCAGGCGACATGCCGGTTCCCATGTTGTTTCCTCCGCCACCGCTTCCCATGGCAGGCCCGGCAAGATTCATGTTGCCCATACCCGCGTTTCCCACGCCACCATAGCCCGGCTGCCATGTCTGATTGTTTTGAAAAGCTCCCTGGTTCTGCATGTTGTTCTCATAGACCACGCCCCTCATCGCATTCTGGCCCATCATATTCCCGATTTGGCCCCCGTATGCCATGAGATTGCCCTGCTGAGGATTCTGCCACACGCCAGGCATCCCGTATACCTGCTGCCCCTGCCCGGAACCCTGGCCTCCGAAGACGAACTGCTGCCGGTTGAAGTCGTCAAAGCGGTGCTCCTTCACATGGGCTCGCTCGTAGTCCGCGCGTTCGTGCTTCACCTCGTACAGATACGCGTTGAATTCGTTTGACACCTTTGCGACCTTTTCGAAGTGCTCGCCCCTGACGATGATGGGACCGGAGACGTGGTTCTCTTTCTGGTGCCACTCGGCGAGCGCGACCGCCGTCTGGAAAGCGTTTCGGACCTGTCTTCCGTTCCAGACTGGCTTGCAGTCATTCCTTGTCGTCTGCATGCTCCACAGCGTGATGGACAGTGCCGTGACCTCATCGCGGTTGAACTTGACGTGTTGGGACACGTCACCGGGGGCTGAAGCCCTGGAGAGCTCTTCCGTGCGGTCCATCTGCATCATCCAGATCTTTCTCGTCTGTTCCTGAGTGAGAGGTGGATAGTACAGGGCCATCGACATGCGGGACTTGAAGGCTTCGTCGAACGATCCTACTTTGTTTGTCGTAAGGAAGAGAATACCTTCGTAATACTCCATCACCCGTAGGAAGACTTCCCAAGTTAGCATTTCTCCTCCGTAGGCTTTCCACCTGACCTTGTTTCCGTGCAGCCCTGGTTGCTCTTCATCAAAGGGCAAGTTGACTTACCAGAGACTAAAGCGTTGCGTTCAATGTTGTCCTGGCTTCTCTCGGCAAGGAAGACATCGGCTTCGTCCAAGAGAAGAACACAATCCCAAGCCTGTGCCATTTGGAACGAAGACTGCAAGTTGGCTTCAACTTCGGCGGGGCTCAGTCCCAGATCACCTAAACCCCTAGATCAGTATAACACTTCCCATACTCTATATGGAATTATCGGGTACCAACCGCATGTGATGGGCAGCAATGGCTTGTTGTAGTACTGGGCGACCGTTTCTGCCACTCTGTCAGCGTTAATTCGGACCAACGCATCTTGGAAGGCATATTAACCGGCTGTGGAGGTCTTTCCCACTCCGGGAACTCCATGCAGTAAGATGATAAGCCCTTTCCCTGTGAAACCCTGTCAGTACTTATCTCATTGCTAGGTAACAACTTTACGTACCTTTGTCTTTAATAATGTCAAACTGCCGCCTCTCCGACTTCCTCTTGCGGAAGTGAGTGGCCATTAAAGATTTGATGATGGTTCTATGCCCGTCGTCTATCTGAAGATTGTCCCATGCGCGGTGGTCTTCCGTCATCAGAGTCAGGTTATGTTCTTCGAAGTCTGTTGAACCAGACCCGAGCGGTAGGCAAGCTGTGGGTTATAAATCAGAAACGCCCAATGCTCGTTTGGATATGTATCACACTCACCCCATTTACGAGTGCGTAAAACGAATGCAAAGACCCTATCTGGCAAAAGGAGGACTTCATCTCCTGAAGGTGGCTCTCGACCGTGCAGCTCGATGGGTCGGGATTGATCGGTGTAATTCAGCACCCTTTCCGCCAATAGCACGTCCCAAAGTCTATCGTCGTCGAATCCTGGTGGCAGTGGAGGCTTGCTTTGGTCCTTGGACGATCTGGAAAGGTCCCTCGACGCTCTTCCAGGCCTCCAGTCAGGGACTTCCTGCAGGCAACGTTCGAAATCTACCACGACTGGACTTTCAATCCATTCAGAAAGCACCACTGCGGAGCCGATTGTTCCCTTTTCTAGACGACGGAGGGTCACACCCTCAGGCTCGTGTATCAGACTCCGACCTTTGTAGTAGCTGTAAGTACAACTTGTGTACGATACGAAGTCGTCTCCTCTTTTTCTGATTGTCTCGCGGTCGATGAATCCATCCTTCACGGCGAAATCTAGAGGCATGATTGGAAGAGCGCCAACGCTCGATAGGTCCTTGAACTCATCAATCTGGAATGTTTTGATGACGCGAACGAAGTGCGTGCCATCAAAGTCCAAGTAATAGCAATCCAACAGAAAAGGAAGAAGCGCGTTTTGGCCTGTCATGCCTCCAATTGTCAGATCTGACTCTCCGGTCCGTTTTGCGTTACCTCCTGTGCTTTGCACTACGCGCCATAGCTTCTGGGGAACCCCCGGGTCCTTGATGTAGACTATGCTGCCAGGGATGAAAAGGTACCACAACTCCTGGAAATGGAGACGGGTATCATCTGCATCTCGAAACGCATTTCGGAGAGGGGATATATACTCGTCGATGAACGATATCAGAAGACAAAGGTCTTGATAGGCTTCGCCGCGCTCCTTTGCTGTCAGTGTCTTCCAGTCGTAGCTGGAAGTAAAAATAAGCTCGTCTCTTTCGGCTGCTGTCCGTGACATCGGCATCCCCTCTTTTGGCGTTGCCAGTCTACCGCTTGCTATATCGTTTGGCTGTTCTACCTCCGCTTCAGCCGAAGAAGGATTAACAGGCTCATTATAGAGATCTTTGAGTTCCGAAAGCCTTTTGCGTAGTTGATCTTCAAAGCAGTGAAGGAGCTTAAAGGGACGTCCCAAAGCGATGTAGGATGAACGTACGGCCGTCGCGAACAATCTTCCATCTGTCAGCGTGGAAAGAATCCTTTTAACGGGCAATGAGTAGATCAGAAGCCGAAAGGGTAAGGTTGGAATGCCATTGGCGCGTGGTCGCAGTACTGCAGCTTTTTGAAGGAACCTTTCGTCCGTCGCTGTTGGGCTGAAGCGAAGGTGGGCCATAGGAGGGGGCTCCTCAGTCACAACACAAAGGGAGTTCTCCGCCCCAACAGACATTCGGTATTCACGCCATGTCAGTTTCGTATCTGGGGGATCGAAGCCACTCTCTCAGTATAACCACTGGTGAGCAGAGGCTCGGGTGCTGCGGTGGTTCTAAAGACTCCAGAGAGCCATTGCATCATCTTCGCATGGTCCACTAAAGCCGACACTTCTGGGCGGCAACGCTTGCGGCTCATAATTCCCTTTTCCACCATGTAGAACTGCTGCGCCAGCCTGAACAGAGAATTGTATCCAGCCCCAGACATGTTCGATACTGAGCTGCCGCTTTCAGAGCTGCCGCCTTCAGAACTGGCCTGGCTGTCGACGTCTGAAACTTCGTTAGATGCATTCTCTGTCGCAGTATGTGTGGGGTATGCTTCGGGAGTTTGGGGACTTGGTGACTGTTTTGCAGCATCGGGATCCTTGGATTGGCGCTGTCAAAGAATTATCAGGGTCTCGGACAGTAGCAGGAGGAGTAGAACGGCATACAAGTGAGGCGGAAGGTGTCGTTGCTCTGCTCTCAATTTCATGGTGCGGGTCGTTCTCCGAGGGAAAGATTGACCCATCGATGGAGGACAGCATCAAGTCCTGCGGCAAGTCGATTCCCAACGCATGTGCCGGGTCTTCAGCGGTTGAAGCCATACCCTCTGACATTTTCAGAAAGCCAACTGGGACGCCGTTTGCCGTTGACAGGACGAGGTGATGGCAGGATATGTGGTGAGCAGATCGAAAAAGTGACGGTAATATTTGGATTGAGGTCGAGGGGGTTCCGGCAATGAACGAGGAAATCGCGTCTCTGGCAGTAGTTAGGATGTTGAGGGGGCACAATAAAGCCAAGTGCCTCGATACCTGTTATTAGATCATCGAACTAACAGACAAGTACCGCATAGAGTTCCAGAAAGATTATAGCGGCCGCTGTCGGCTATTCGAAGGAAACTCGAGCGTCCATGGAGCTTTATGTAGACAAAAGTCCGCCTTGAGGTCCCTGTCATGGAATTACCTGGCAGCCTGAGCGCCGCACTTGAGGTGGCCAGCCTGATTTCGCGAGACTCAGATAGGCGCCGTCGTCCCATTTCGTGGCCAATATTCATGCAAGTCAGACGGTCTACCTTACACACCCAATGACAATAGATCTCGGTGCCGTCCCCAAAAGCCCACCCGCAGGAAAACGATTCCAAATTTACATCTCTCAAGTTGTGTGTGTCCAAAGGGAACTGGTGCGCGTGCCGATCGCTGTCAATCGGTCTATATTGCGGCCGCTACTCGTCCATTTTACCCGAACACAACACACATGTGACACTCTGTCACCAGAGCCTCGCCATTACGGGAGCAGATCAGACCCAAGTTTTAATCTTCCAACTTTGCCATTTCCTCCGAGGATCTTACACGTCTCATCGCGAACATTCCTGCCATGTCTGTACACGTTGGAGCGTATATCGAGACGCGAGCCGGGCAGCTTGATCCAAGCTGGCAGATCTCGGCCGGAGATAAATTTGTTGAGAAGAAACGGCAGCAGAAAGCATCGGAAAAGTGAGTCCAAACGTGCGCTTGCCCTTCTATTTCTCAACATCAGAAGTCTTCCCAATGGTTTATCGAGCGCACTTACGAATCACGTTCTGATGTCGACACGCGCCCTAGGATCAACGAACGTACAAAGTCCTTCAGGACGTTGGTCAGCACGTTTGTGAAGCACACGAAGCGTAATGAACTCGCGAGGTTTGATGTCGACCGCCAGTTCGTTTGGGAAGACGTGAGAGCGATGGCGTCAGACGCAATCGAGCAAGACGCCTCCAAGACAAAGTGGCGGCACAATCCATTTCGAGCGGCGGGGCGCTCATTTCAGCAGAATGCCTCGAACCTGGAGATGCTGGTGGCGTTTCTTCCAAACGGGGAGTTCACCGGTATCCTATGCGGAGCATTGACTTTCGTCTTTTGTGTAGGTGCAATCTTGTTGTTACAATGGACTGGCCAGCAATTGCCTAATTGACCATGACCGTAGGCTGCTCAACGCCTGGATGAAGTGCGAAGCAAGATTATCAGCTGCTTGGACAGCTTACCAGACATTGTCGAAGAGACGGAAGGGTATGTAGAAATATACAGCGAAGACCCTAAAGTCTGGAGTGCGGCCGAGGATCTTTATCTGGGAATCCTTGACGGCGTGGAGGGGATGCTGCAGTGGATTGATAAATCGGCTTTCGGTAAGAGCCCGTGAGTATCACAAGAGAATTTCCCAGGTTTTCGACTAACAGTTCTATCTCCAGAGCGGGCTTTCAATGCGATTGTGCGACCTGCCACTTACGGTAAGAATCTCGAAGAAGACGTCATCAAAGGAAACATCGAGGCCAATGTGGCCAAGTTCCGCAATGTGGTTTCGATAAGCCAGCACAAGCATATGAAAGATTCGTTCAAGTCTTTGAGGTCTTTAGCAGAGCAGTTGAATAGCCAATTGAAATACATCCAATGGATGCATGGTACGTTGCACTGGCATCCAGGGGTCCTCGAGCATCGAGAGTCTAACAGAACCCACGAGCAGACAACCCACAAGCAGCCAGGTCAATTAGAACATCAATCATTACCCTAGACGACCTTCGTGGCAGCATCAACATCAACCCGCGAATCATCGAGAAAGACATGGTCACGGCAATGATCGATGCACAGAACGTCTGCACTGCCGAGATGGTCAACCACGCCATGCTCGTCCTCAGAAACAACGCTTTCACCACATGGCTACAGTCCAACACTTCTCAGGTTTTGTTTATCAACGGAAGAATGAATTTAAACCAGGAGCAGGAAGCGGCGTCTCCGTTGACGCTACTCGCTTGCACTCTTGCACAGGGTGTTACGAGACAATCCGGCCGCAGCCTGCCTCTCGTCTACCTCTGCGGCCAACATAACCGCCCAAACGACCCTTACGTGGGGGCCAGCGGCATTTTGCGTTGCTTCAGCGCCCAGATTGCTCAGTCACTGACGCCGCGTGAGGTCGACCTTTCCGGGATCAACCTCGGTTTCGTGGACGGTGTCAGGAGCCAGCAACTGGGCTTCCTTTGCGCGCTCTTTAGACTGTTTCTCATGTCTGCGACCGGAAAATTCATATTCATCATTCTGGATGGAGTGTCATGGCTCGAGTTCGGGCGCCATGCTCCAGGTCTTGAGGTGGTGGTCTCCTTTTTATGGAATCTTGTCAATGAGTTGAATCAACAAAATTATGGTGTGATCGTCAAGGTCCTGATCACAAATCCGCTGACGAGTAAATACGCAAGAAGATTACTCCCTCAAGAATGCATCATTGAAATGGATACTGTTAGATGAGAGGGGCGTGGGAAATATGTAGGGTGGGGGAAGTCATAGATGAATTTGAGATCTGGAGTATTTGTCCAAAGTATTCTGAACTGAAGAAAGTACCAGCCCAGCGTTTTCACTCTAAAGATGATAGTGGAAGTCGAGCTCCCAGTCGCCAGTCTTGACCTTTCTCTTATCCTCCATCTCTCCGCTGGCAATCTTCCTCTTCATCTCGTTGCAGTGACGGATGTAGTACCACTTGCCAACCACCAGAAGCTGCGCGACACCCAGGGCTCCAACTGAGAACGCGTTACCAAGAAGATAGGGCGCCTTGCGGTAAATTTGGCCGGCCACAATGCCCGCACAGTTGCCGATAGCTTGCTGCATACCGATAGCCGTGGCGCGGCGGTACTGGGGCGCAACGTTGACGTTGAGCCATGTCAGGTTGAGACCGGGCCCGTTGTACACAGCCACGGCGCACATGAAGGTGCCGAAGAACTTGACACCGCTGCTCGTCGGGCAGATGATGAGGATATAGCCGATGATGCCGGGAATGTTGGCCAGAAAGACGAGCGGACCGCGGATGAGCATACGGTCTGACACGTAGGCGGTAGCCAAGAAGGCGATGGCGCCGAAGAGGAAGACTGGGATGCTGAGGTATTGCGCCTCGATGCTGGTGCGACCCATGCTGACGATGATGGAGGGCAGGAATGTGCTGAAGCCGTAAAGGAGGATGTCCTGGCAAAACTGGATGGCACCGCTGTTTCTCAGCGTTAGCTATGTGCCTCACCAATGTGTCCCGATTTCACAACTCACCTGAGGTAGAGCTTGGGGTCACGGAGTTCGATCTTGATCTCCTCCCAGCTGAACTCATCACTTCCCATGTACTGAGCTCTTTGGGCAGCTCGGACTTTCATCATCCTCTTCTCCTCGTCGGACAAGAAGTAGGCGTCGGAGGGGTCGTTCGGGAGGCCGAACCAGAGAATCGGCGCAATGAGGATGCTGACGACGCCCTCGATAATGAACACCCATCGCCAGCCAGCATACCCGGCAATTCCATCCATTTTGAGAAGGGCGTACGCAAGCAAGCCGCCAAAGGCGCCCGCAATAGCCGAGCAAACGAACAAGTACGAAACTCTCTTCGCCTGCTCCTCTCGCTTGTACACCATTGTCAAGTACAAATTCAACGCAGGAAACAGACCGGCCTCGCAGGCGCCGAGAACCAGACGCACGGCGTAGAGACCTCCAATGTTGTGGATAAAGCCGGAGAAGACTGTCGACAACGACCAGATGATACACAAGCCGGTGAGCAAGACGCGCGGAGTGATCCGCTTCATCAAGATGGTCCAGGGCGGCTCGAAAACGACGTAAGTGGCGTAGAAGATGGAGATGGCGGTCGAGAACTCTTGCGTCGAGGCGCCGATGTCCTCGGGCATGCCTGCAACCCTGACGTTGCCGATGTTGGTGCGGTCGAGGAAGCAGGTGAGATAGACGACCATGATGATTGGTACGAAGTATGTATCGAGCTGCATTCCAGGCGACTCCCATTAGTTCGTGTTGCGAAGTTGGGGGCCGAGAGCATTGGAGTATGACAAACCTTGAGCAGGAGCTTCTTCTCCGCCTCAGCGTCGAGTGACTCTATCGCCATTGTGCCGTTGTTGGACTCCGAGCGGTCGAAGTCGCTTCCCAGTCCCTTTTCCGTGACGCCTCCGGAGGCATCGCCAGGTGTCGTGATCGAAGCCATGGCTGAAGGTGAGTGCCCTCGGTCCGGGTCTCGGAAACCAGTTTCTAAGCCCGATTCGAAACAGTTGGGTTGGTTGCCAAACCCCAAAGGCAGCTGTGGAACAGTCAAATGCTTCCTTTGCTATTTGGAGGTTGCTTGCCCGACTCCACGTCGAAAACGGGAATGGGAATGGGAACCACCGCCTTTATCTTCGGTCAATATGCCGGCTATGACAGCCAGGAGATGATGGCAACCAATGCACCTGTTCGTGTGCTATCTATTGCCGAGCTGCATTGCAGGCACGGACATATGAATTCACTGTAGCAGACGTAACATCGCGGGGTGCAACATGCGGAGAACCACTGCTCGAGTGGCATCCTCCCAACTGGACTTGCCCACGGCGAACCGTCAGATCGGAGGTCCTCACCGACCCCTGATACGTGCGGGGGAGGTTCCACCACCGAGTAATGATAGCGCAGATAGCGCGGACCCACCGGCCAGCTTCGGAGTGGTGCTCCTATCGTTCTGGCGGACTTGGTCTAAGTCTTCAAACGCTTGTCTGAGCAAGGGCGGCAGATACCACTGGCGCCAGTCCAGTCCTCATTTTCTCAACCACCCAAGATGATGTCAGGATGATGCCCCCCGGGCAAGTCGTCCGATGCGTCGGGAATCAACCCCAATTGACTTTGATCCCTACATATCAGGTCCCGGCAGCCCTGCAGATCCCTGGAAATGGCACGATCTAGCGCTTGAACATGATAAGCCACACCCACTGGAGCGTCTTCATACGTTATTTTTATTTCTTCCGTGTTGACTATCTATCTAGAATAACTAAGAGTACGCTTTGAGATTGTCCAGTAAAACGCGCTACACGTCCATCCTATCATCAGCTTGAGTCATGCCAGCCGTTTGTGTCCATTGCGAGAAATCAAAGCTCGCGTCCATCGCCGGGTCGGCGAAGCCCTCCTCCCAGAGACCAAAGTCCATCACGGTACTCACGCTCTCGTCGTAGAAAGGCTCGCCAAGGGAACTGTTGTCAACAACAGGGAAGGGAACTCGCTGGCCGGCCAAGCTTTGCATCGAGGCGAGGTTTCTATGGCCATCTGCCACGTTTGTTGGCAGCATGTTCACTTGAGCGGAAATAAGCCCCGACGGCATCATTGACTCCGTCGGTGAGAAGCTGGTCGGAAAAGGAGATAGGGGTACAAGCTGGGTATTGGTTCCTGACATGAAAGCCGAGCGAAGGTTGGCGAGAAGTTCGTATCGGGCGCCCATGTAACTGTTCCCACGTTCTCCCATCCCCTTCAGGAGATCCAGTCCGGCGTTCATGGCCAGGGTATTGGAAGAGTCGGTGGGGAATGCGACGCAAACCATGACGAGAACTATGGATGCCGAGAAGACATGTTCTCCGTCCATATACCCATAAGTTGCTGAAGTTCAAAAACTCAGCAAATTGGCTTGTGACAGGCCGGGAAAGTTGTTGACTTACCAACCAGATCTCTCTGCGCCGCAACGGTCATTATGTTGATGGAATCTTGTGCTGCACCAATGCACATGTCAATGACCCTGACGGTTGTCTGCGACAAGCCCTCCTTCCAATCTCGCTCTTTTTCTCCCGAACCATCGCTGCTATGAATCCTCTGCAACCGTTTCTGTACGACGTGAAACAACAACGGCCTTGCGGTCATGTTGATGCACTGGTAGTAATGGGCGAAAGTGCTGACGCTCTCGCGACTGATGCTTAGCCTTGCAGGGTCAAAGCGCAACTCGTCTGGTAAGTCACGGTTCCACTTGGAGAGACTAAGAACAATGCTCTGAACCGAGGCCATCAACCGTTTTCCGGTCTTAGGAGCCGTCTTGCTTGTTTTTCGATAGATAGTGTTGTGGATTTCGCCGAGAATTCGGGAAAGCTCAGTGTAGTGCCGCAGTGCCACTGCTGGGCAGTACTCTGCTTCGGTCGACAACCTTGAAGGCAGGTCAACGCCGATGTCTTCGTCCTGGATGGTGATGGGATTGCCCGATTTGACCGACAAAATGCGGTCCAAGCTGTAGACAGACCACCAAACGCGCCGTCTGTGCTCGCGAGTCGCGTCGTCGAGGGTTGCTAGGTTTGCTTCCTGGCCTTGCAATGAATTTGGAACCGGGCTGAAACCGATTTCATGATGTAATCCAAGCGATATGGCCATACGAAGTGCCATACCGGTGTAAAGGAACGCAGCATCGCGACGGTTCATATTCTGCATGAAATACCCAATGAGAGCCAGCGTCTCGACGCAAAGGATCGAACCCTCCTCGTGCGTATCAGGCAATAGGTTCAGTGCGTGAGTAAAATAGTCGAAGCCTGGTGGGCCTCTAAAATCAACCCACTGGTTGACGGAGTAAAGCTGGCCAAATGCCAGGATGATGAGCACCTTTGCGTAAGAAAGACATGCTTCTCTATCAGAAGGGTCAGGCGGCCCACGGTAAGCCTCGACAAGTGATTGGTCAAATTTGGCCTTCGGGTCCGTGAAAGCAAATATCGTGCCGATGTAGGTGTACTGCGCGGCGAAGAGTCGTCGGGCAATGTCGATTGGCGGTAGCCGTACTTGGGTCCTCGCCTTCTCTCGTCGCGAAGGCAAAGCGCTGGGCTCGTAGAAGTTTGTGTTTGCATCCAGACTCCCATCGTCGCCATAGAAACCTGACAGGTTTCTCACGCTGCGTAGGAAATTGTCCGAGTTCCCCGGCCCCTTGAAACTTGTTGATGGTTTGTGAACGCTGAGTTGATTAAATGGCTCGAGCAACGGGTGCTCATCTTCGAACTCTTCCTCGTGGTCTTCAGCCGAGTTCCGATGGGACTTTGTGGTTGCTGCGCTTTGGAACTGCCGAGCAAGCGACTCTGACAACCTGGCATTAGTTGGTGTGTACAACCTTCGGATGCTGAACTCCCAACATACCATCATGAGCTTTCGCCTTAGCTTCAAGCTCTCTCAAGTAACTGTGTCATGAGTCAGCCGCAACAGTTGCGAAGGGCTCGTCGGCATGTAACTTACGCCTCGGTGATGGTGATCTTTCTGGTCTCTTCATAGACGCAGCGCAAACCACCATCTCGACATCTTGAGCAACTCGGCTTCTCTTTCGAACAATAAGACCGCCGCTGCCGACAGTTCGCACATCTATTACACAAAATTTCAGTAAAAGTTCTTGGCAGTAATCGAGACGAAGGAGTCGACGCTTACGCTACCGGCCTCGAACTTGCACAATCAACTGCTGTCTGAGGTGGGGATGCTGCGATAGTCGACATACTGCGGCATGTGTTCGTGTTGTGACAATGTCCTTGGTGTAACTACTTCGAGAGTGGATATGGTGACCCCCATAGCAAGGGGAATCTCGACGACGGAAGGAGACGAGCACTTCCCCAACTTCAGGATGGAGCCTGTGACAAATAGAAATCCCTCGATGACGGGGTTGTCAACGCGGGGAATGCAGATTCTTGGAGTCTCTGGCCGTGCACCCTGTGGCCCTTTCCAGGCAGGGAATTACGGCGCGGAAGTCTGTTGGAACACGAGCACGCATCGCGTCCTTTGGTGTCGGCCTGGAAGGATCGGTGCTCATGGGGAATTCTCCACCGCGGCCAACGACACCGTTGGGGGGTGAGGAAGCCGTTGACAAGTTTGCATTACGAGGCGTGAAGCTGATTTCCCCGGTGCACGGACTGTGGCCGTGAGAGTACGTACCGCCCGTCCGGCCGACGGTTATAGGTTCATCCGTTATCTGTCTGCCCGAGCCAACGATTCGCTCAGCTATGAGTGTACGCTCGGGGACCCACTCCGAGGGCCACGTCAGGAGGCTGCCGGCTTCGACCTCCACTTTAGCCTCTTTCGCAGTCTTCGCACGTCTCGCAATTTCACTCCGATTTTCCCAATCATGCCTTATCAAGTACCAACCAGTTCATGGGTCTCATTCGCTGTCTTTGAGATCGGGGACCCACTCCGGCGCGCCTGTCAGCCAAATGCTTAGTTTTCGCCCGTTGCTCCGCGCCGGCGATGGCCGACCGAAGGCTCTCTCAATCGAGCTGCGGCTTGCTTGAGCCACCAGAGACACGAACCTTGGTCAATGAACTCCGATCTGGAGACCTTGAGCGTGCTGGAGGGGGCAGAATGGTGTGGTAAGATCAGGGCCAAGCGGGCAGCTGATCGCGGCTCCCTTCCGAGGCCCCCAGTTCCTGGTCTACATAGCGGCAATTGTTACACGATCACGACATAGACACAGGACTCGGGAGAAACCATTGCCAATATAAAGATTTACGCGGAGCATCGCCAGTCCCCTGATTTGTCTCTGATATCTTTCCGTGCTACTTGTTTTGAGTCTTCTCTATACCCCTACCTATCTTATTTTCACCTTGACGCGTCTTCCCGCGGCAGTATCTAGCCGCACTCACACATCATGACCGTCAAGTCACATCGTATTCGCATCTCCATCGATCGCGGCGGCACTTTCACTGATGTTCACGCCTCTATTCCCGGTAGGGGGGACATCATTCTTAAGCTCCTCTCAGTCGACCCCGCCAACTACCATGACGCCCCGACAGAAGGTATTCGGAGGATTCTGGAGATGGTGACGGGCGAGACGCTGCCCAGGGGTCAGCTGCTCGACCTGTTCCACGTCGAGTCGATCCGCATGGGCACCACAGTAGCCACGAACGCTCTTCTTGAGCGGAAAGGTGAGCGCGTGGCCTTGATCACGACCAAGGGCTTCCGCGACTTGCTGGCAATCGGAAACCAATCACGGCCGAATATTTTCGACCTCTCCGTCACACGGCCAGAGGTCCTCTTCGACGAGGTTGTAGAAGTCGACGAGCGCATCACGATGGAAGACTACACCGAGGATCCTGCATTCGTCAAGACGGCCCCGACGCCCGATGACCCCGCGCTTGTTACGGCTGTCACCGGAGAGACCATTCGCGTCCTCAAGAGGCCAGACTTGGCGGCGATCAAGACCCAGCTCGAAAAGGTCCGAGACCAGGGCTTCCGATCTATCGCCATCGTCTTTATTCACTCTTACGCTTACCCAGACCATGAGCTTCTTGTCGGCAGAGTGGCTTCGGAGATGGGTTTCTCGGTGACTCTGTCTTCAGAAGTCCAGCCCATGATCAACGTCGTGCCCCGCGGCATGTCTGCCGTCGCTGATGCCTATCTCACGCCTGTCATTCGCCAATACATCGATTCGATTTCCGCCAACTTCAAGGGTGGGTTTGCTGCCGCTGCCACTCGCATTGAGTTCATGCAATCGGATGGTGGTCTTGTCGACTACCGTAAGTTCAGTGGTCTTAAAGCCATTCTTTCCGGACCAGCCGGCGGTGTTGTTGGTTACGCCCAAACGTCGTGGGACGATGAGGAGCGCAAGCCAGTGATCGGGTTCGACATGGGTGGAACCTCCACAGACGTCTCGCGTTATGCGGGTGTGTATGACCACGTCTTTGAGACTACGACTGCGGGTATCGCTATTCAGTCACCACAACTTGACATTCACACCGTCGCCGCCGGAGGTGGTTCCATTCTGACCTGGAAGAACGGACTGTTCAACGTCGGACCCGAGTCCGCTTCAGCGCATCCCGGCCCGGCATGCTACCGTAAGGGTGGGCCCCTTACTGTGACGGATGCAAATCTGTTCCTCGGCAGGTTGCTGCCAGAGTACTTCCCCAAGGTCTTCGGTCCCAAGGAGAACGAGCCTCTTAACCGGGAGGTCAC
Organism: Colletotrichum coccodes; assembly: GCA_020466075.1. Taxonomy (NCBI): domain Eukaryota; kingdom Fungi; phylum Ascomycota; class Sordariomycetes; order Glomerellales; family Glomerellaceae; genus Colletotrichum; species Colletotrichum coccodes. Next base: position 17,181 of record JAIMZG010000451.1, read on the forward strand.
CGCAGCCAAGTTCTTGGAGCTAACAGGCGAGATCAACAAGGACCGTGAGGCTTCCGGTCTCTCCCTCTTGTCTCCCGAGGAAGTTGCCCTCGGGTTCTTGAAGGTTGCTGATGAGGGCATGGCGAGTCCGATCCGTTCATTGACGGAGGCTCGTGGCTACGAGGCTGGCGCGCATCACTTGGCTTGTTTCGGCGGTGCCGGCGGTCAGCATGCTTGCTCCGTCGCGACTGTTCTCGGAATCTCCCGGGTCATCGTCCACAAGTATTCCTCGATCCTTTCGGCGTATGGAATGTCGCTCGCGGACGTCGTCCATGAGATCCAAAGGCCGTCTGCAATCACCTACTCCGAGGAGACCAAGGGCAGCATTCAAGAGCAGCTCGAGGAACTCTCTTCTCAGGCCACCTTGGAGCTGATGAAGCAGGGCTTCACCGAGGACCTCATTACGCATGACACCTACCTCAACATGAGATATGCCGGATCAAGCAGTTCTCTCATGATCCTGAAAGGAGCTGATTGGAATTTCAAGACCGAGTTCGAGGATGCCCATCGCCGTGGATTCGGCTTTCACTTCCCCGAGAAGTCCATCATCGTTGACGACATTCGAGTTCGAGCCACTGGCGCAGCTCACGCCAAGGTCGAGAAGAGCCCTTTCGCTCAGATGAAGTCTGTCGAAAGCTCTTCAGCTTCCCGCCCTCAACCCAGCGGCACCAACCACGTCTACTTCGAGGGTCATGGCCACCTCGACACCACTGTCTACCAGCTTCAGACCATCCCTGTCGCGCCCGCATCCCCGGCCCGGCCCTGATCATCGACAACACCCAAACGATCCTCGTCACTCCGTCCACGACTGCCACTGTTCTCGAGAGCTACGTTGTCATCGACCGCGAGCTCGATGAGCGGGTCGCTAAAAACGACGGTGAGCAGGAGGAGTTCAGTCCCGTCCAACTAACCGTCTTCGGCCACCGCTTCATGTCGATCGCCGAGCAGATGGGACGGACTCTTCAAAAGACTGCAGTTTCAACCAACATCAAGGAGCGGCTCGACTTCTCCTGCGCAATTTTCAGCCCCGATGGCGGCCTTGTTGCCAACGCTCCCCACGTCCCCGTGCATCTCGGGTCCATGCAGTTCGCCGTGCGCTATCAGCACGAACTGTGGAAAGGCAAGCTCCGGGACGGCGACGTGCTCGTCTCGAACCACCCTTCTTGCGGCGGCACCCACTTGCCTGACATTACAGTCATTACTCCCGTCTTTGACGGAGAAGAAGTTGCATTCTACGTTGCCTCAAGAGGACATCATGCGGATATCGGTGGTATCCTGCCCGGGTCCATGCCGCCGACGTCATACGCCCTTTGGCAAGAAGGCGCCGCTATCGAGTCGACGAAGTTGGTTAGCGAGGGTCGTTTTAACGAGGACGAGGTCCGCCGTCTGCTCCTTGAGGAACCCGCGCAGTATGAGGGTTGCTCGGGTACCCGGAGACTGCAGGACAACCTGTCTGATCTCAATGCCCAGATTGCCGCCAACGCCAAGGGAATCTCCCTGATCAAGGCTCTCATTGCGGAAAACGGCCTCGCTACCGTGCACCGTTACATGTACGCCATCCAACACACTGCCGAGCACGCCGTGCGCGAGTTGATGCAATCTACGCTTACCAAGTTCGGTTCCGAGCCCCTCGTTGCTGTTGATTACATGGATGATGGCACCCCGATCTCCCTGAAGATCACGATTGCGGCTGACGGCTCCGCAACCTTTGACTTCTCCGGCACGGGCCCGCATGTCCTCGGCAACACCAACGCGCCCATTGCCATCACACACTCCGCCATCATTTACTGCCTGCGCGGTCTCATTTCCTCCCAGATTCCACTCAACCAGGGTTGCCTGGCGCCGATCGATATTGTCATTCCCGAGGGCAGCATTCTCAACCCAGGTGCCGGCCTTGCTGTTGTCGGCGGCAACGTCCTCACCTCGCAACGCATCACCGATGTGGTACTCAAGGCATTCCGTGCCTCTGCTGCCAGTCAAGGTTGCTGCAACAACCTGACATTCGGAACGGGCGGCAAGGACCCCGTCACCGGCGAGCACAGAGACGGCTTCGGATACTACGAGACCATTGCTGGTGGAGCCGGAGCCGGTCCCACTTGGGTCGGCCAGAGCGGTGTTCACACCCACATGACCAACACTCGCATCACAGACCCCGAGGTCTTCGAGAAACGCTATCCGTGTATTCTGAGGCGCTTCCAGCTCCGGGAGAACTCGGGTGGGAAGGGCCGTAACAAGGGCGGTGATGGCACCATCAGAGAGATCGAGTTCCGCGTGCCGGTTCAGTGCTCGATTCTGAGCGAGCGGAGAAGTCGCCGGCCGTATGGTATGGAAGGTGGCGGCGATGGAGAGGCTGGAGTGAACCTGGTTATAGTTCGGGATGACATGACTGGCGAGAACAGGACTGTCAACTTGGGCGCGAAGGCGACGACGAAGCTTCGCGCGGGCGAGAGGGTCGTTATACAATCACCTGGTGGAGGCGCTTGGGGCGCGCTTGTTGAAGCAAACTGAACCATGAAGGATACACCTGTGTTTTGAAGCATAACTGGAGTTCTGGCAATTCGATTTAGATGACTTTGAGATGTTGAAGCAGAGCATGGCAACCCGACAACGTGTCCCCCGTGCGGCTTGCTGGTCGAGCCCTTTGTCAGGGCGTTGAAATCTTGCAGACTCTCTCGAGTTTCACATGATTCTTTATATCCGCCTCAGGGTAGTTTTTCACGCCGTTTAAAAGGTTTTACAACTCCCGATTGCCGTTGTTGTCGCTGTCCTCGCCAGCGCTATCCCAATGTTGGGTCAATGTCTCCTCCAACTCTCCCACCTTGGAAAAGTAAACTTCTTTCCCGACCGGCGTTTCTGGATCATCCTACATCAAGAACATAGATTTAAAGGAAACCACCACCAACCACCAGTTGTCTCGTTTCAAATAAAGCGCCGAGGATCGCCAATTCCGTTGTCGTTACGACTTACCGCATCCGGCGAAGAGGCTCGGCTCCACGCAAGGAGGGGGCGAAAGTCAGTTTCTTAGCGATGGTACGGGTCCGGAAATCTTCACATGCAAAGCGGGCTTTCCTTCTTTAAACTATCCAGCTCCGGAACCAAAGAAACGGGAGGTGGCACAGGTAATTGCGAGTGCCAAGTCACGGAACCTCGATTTGTGCTCGGGATCTGTGGCTCTGCAGGTGTCTCCCCTCATCCTGGAGGTGTTGAGGCTCATTGCCCAAGATCATACACGGAAAGCCAACCACCGTCCGATCATGAAACTTGTTCAACATCATTTCGTAAGCTCATAAGATCCGAGGCTCCCTTCTTTTGTGTCACGGGTGACAATAACATATCATACAATCTTCGCTGCTGCTGCTACATCGCACGTTGTCTTCCCCTGCATGTATGCCCCAAATATCACCGTTTCTTTTGTCGGACTCGGTTCCACGCTATCTGTTGTTTGCCCCGGCATGCAGTTCCCATATATCCCGTGATCAATCAAGCCGACTGTGTCGGTCAGCATCGTTGTCGACTGGTGAGAGAGAGAAAACGAGGTGCCCGATAGCTCGACGCATTCGTCATCTTCGCGAGGCGATTCTATGGTTTCCGTGGTGATTTTGACCTCGCGGGTGACAAAGATCATCCCGACGCTGTTTTGCAATACTGGCCAGAAGACGGGTAGCGATGCGCATATGGCGGCGACATCGATCTCGAGGATGGAGAGAACCATCGGGAGCGGCGCGTACCAGGTCACGTCGAGTGTCGGGTACGTTCCGGCTCGGGATCCCACCAGAGCTACGAGACGCCAAGCAGAGAGCATCAAGACACTGAAGACTCTGTCAGCATTTGGGTTTCTACGAGCCAATCAACGGCCCAAGCCAACTTACACGCTTCCCAACAAAAACAACCCCAGCACGCTCTTGCGGGACTTCTTGTTGGCACCCTGATTGAAGTACAGCGGCAGCGGAATGGCGAAGATGATGAAGTCGAGAATCATGTTGCTAGTTGCATGGCTTTCATATATCTTTATCAACTCCTCGGCCACCTGTGTTCCGAATCCCCAGCGTCCTCGATGCGGTATGGACCAATCCCAATAGGCAGCGACGGGTATGCATGGAACCCAGGCGAGGAACATGTACGCGGTGCCCCACATTGCCGTGAGAACCAAGACGATGATAGTGAAGAGGCGAGATTTGGTACCGCGTTCGAAGATTCGAAGGTATTGGAGAAGAATGGCAACCTTAATGAAGGTGGTAGAGACGGGTAATGTCCCATTGCAAATATAGAAAATCTGTCTCGGCTGTTAGACAGCACAGCATAGCGAAGTAGCGCGGGGGAACAACTTGCCCTCATGTAGTTGACGAATCTCGCGTGGTTGATAAGGAGCAGATGCTCTCCAAGCCCATAGTCCGTTGCTTGAGGGACGTCATGTCAATTGTGAATTTGTTAAGGCTCAAGGAATAAAATATCGTACCTACGCAGGCGCCGATGCTCCCCACCGAGATCGAAATCATCACCAGAACTAGGCAGAGGTCGTCCCAACCACAAGCGCGCACAATGAAAATGCGGCACCAGATCCGCAAAATGGCACATATCAACGCTAACACCTGAGATAAGATGTTAGATGTGACGGTGGAAGAAAATGCATAGTCATTTACTGGCTCACCAGAAACGATATCACAACACCAAGCAGGACCGGCTTGTGATTCAGCGCCGGCTTGGCGTCGTTGAGGTTGTTGGCAACTCCCAACAGCTCGTAGAAGGAAGTCATGTTGCCTTAGTCGCACTCACGGGGGAGTCGTGATAGATGTGGCTGATACCACTTGCATATCAATCCGTTCGTCCCTTGGAAGACCTGAGATGATCGTTTCTGGAGTCGTCTGCCTGAGAAAAGGTGGTGACCAAATCCTAAGGCTGCAGAGGTGTTAAATGACGACTTCTTGCGGGAGTCCCTGGGCCTTATGGTATCATGGACATGGAAACATCCGTAGCAGCCACGTAGATCGGTCTAGCCAGTTGGGTGCATTTGGCATAGACCACGGCCGCCCAAAGCCGTGACTGTCGGACAACAACGACACTCCGGCTGGCAAGATGACAAGACAAATCGGTCCCTCCTCTAAACCTCCGGTGTCTTACTCTGACGGGCGCTCACACGTGCGAAAAGAGGGCCACATAGGACCCAAAGAATCGGTTCGCCTTGGCGAGATCCTCACTGCCTGCCTTTCCGAAATCTGGGCTGCACCGAATCCTCGGTCCATTGCGCGGAGCTGGAGAAGCACGTCGACGCATGCGGGGATGTATGTGGCGGACGGGTAGTCGAGGCAACTGCGTTGGGTTAGTTCGTGTCTCTCCCCGCCCAGGGTTCGCCTCTTTTCGGCCAAAGCGAACCCCCAGTCTCGAATGATGCGAGATACGCTCTCTTGTTCCCGCAAGGCGGATGTGGCATTCTGGAAACTTGGGGATTGGCGCTTCAGCCGCTGATCTCGACGTTTCCGGCCGGCTCCCCCTCGCGACGTCTGCTGCAGATTGTGGCTGTAATGAGCAAGGTCCAGACGGTATGTGGACGCATGCGATGATCTGATTTACCTGTTAGCGCGCTTTGAACGTCACCGACATCCATCGTTTCTGGGCACACTAACGAATCTTGTCTTGCCAACCGTTTTACTCGTTTGTAGAGGCAGCCCTGTTCCTGTGGCTGATCCTGTTCAAGCTCCACTGTCCTGCGTAGCCCTTGAGTTCCTTTGATTGTTCCCTGCGAAGAATGCGGCGTCAGAGTGCGGCGCGAGGATTGCGAGATTCCGAGACGCCTTTGTGCCCCATCGAACGTCCAATGCGGGCTGGCCAACCCAGAACTTTAGCTTCCATCATCGTTACCGTATGACTTGGCAGCGTTGACGGTCTCTCCAGATGTCTTGGTGCAACCGAACTCGATGCTGTAGCTTCCCACGCAACCCGTGTTTGGAAGGGACATGACCGAAGCTCGCGTCAACGACTCGTCATCTAGAACCAATTGCCCCGAGGCCATCTTATTCAGAAAGGAATGCTGGCGTGATTCCCCTTACTCACGGCAGCAGATGCCACAATCCCGCTTGGATACCATACCCACACTAGTTTCAGTCCATAAACATTCTCATTCATAGGGCAGTGAACAAAAAAGCGTTCGGAATCCTACGGGGAGCTCATCGATGATCACGCTTTGGGTTTAGTATCAATTGCTCCATTTACATCTTATCATAGGCTCATAATACACGGTCTGTTCCACTCCAGCCGCATCAACTGCCAAACACCTATGCAACGGCACTCGTCAGTGGGTTTGTGTTCAGGTTGTCAGTCATGTCTGACACCCGACCCCTGAATTACGCCATCGGAGCCATGTAGTTCGTGGACGTCGCAGGGCTCTCCGCCTCTAACGCAAACACATGCTTTTCCATTTCAACAAAGTCAACCCATTCAGCTAGAGCCAGCCAGCTCCTCCTCAAGCTTGTTCAGCTCATCCATCAAAGCGTGCACCGTCTTCTTCTGGTCTTCGCTCGCCGGCAGGTACGGGCTCCGCGGCTCGAATAGCTTCTCTTGGCCCTTCAAACCGGCCCGCGGCGCCGTGTACACGGACGCGGCGTACTTGATGGTCGCGATGCCCGCCTTGGTGGCCTGCTCCGCAATGGCGGCCTTCTTGTGCAGCTCCCAAGCCTCCTGGATCTTGCCCTCGGCGTGCAGCTTGTAGATCTGCACCGTCACGCGGGGAAAGACGTTGGCGAAGGCCGCGATGCAGCCCGCGCTGCCGGAGGTGAGACCGCCGAGGAGGAAGTCGGACTGGCCGCCGTAGGTGGCGAACTTCTCGGCCGGCAGCTCGGCGGATAGGCGGACAATCTTTGCGACGGCGCCGCAGGTGAGCTTGACGCCGACGATGGTCTCGTGCTTCTTGGCCAGCTTGGCGATGGTGCCGCTGTCGAGGTCGATGCCGTTGCAGACGATGGGGAAGTTGTAAATGACAATGGGTAGGGGGGTCTTTTCCGCGACCTCGTTGAAGAATCGGTCGATGACGGCCGGGGTGGTCTGCTTGCCGAAGTAGGCGGGCGGCAGGACGAGCGCAGAGTCGGCGCCGGCCTCCTTGGCGTCGTTGAGGAGCTCGAGGACCTGTTTCACCGAGTGCATACCGCAGCCGGCCATGATGGGGTAGTCGGGCCCGGTCGCTTACGGGCGGTGGCGATGAGGGCCTTGCGCTCATCGCGAGTCAAGAGGAACTGCTCAGCATTGGTGCCGAGGACGACGAGGCCTGCGAGGCCCGTCTTGGAGAGATAAGAGTAATACTTTGCTTGCGCCTCGAGGTCAAGCTCGTCGGTCTCGGGGTTGAAGAGGGTCACTGCGGGGGCCCAGATGCCATTGGGGGGGACCTTGGTGCGAGACATTTTGGAGGTTTATTTGGCCGGTGTTGACAAGTTGGCAATGAGGCAAGAATATATCAACCCTTGAATGGATTGTAAGAAAATATAACGACGATAGTACTGAGTAGGTGAGCTGCAGCAACGAGACTTTATCGCCAACGACCCGGGTGCGAAGACCGAGGTTGGGTTCCTTAACAGTCGGGATCGTATCCGTCAAATGGCATAAGAGTCGGATGACGCGGGTTACTATCGGATATCCGCACCGGATCTTGACCCGATTCCCCCGCATCCAAGGCCGAGACCGGCCGAGCATGGACAGGGGTATTTCCGGCCGACGCCCGAGAATCAATCCCCTTTTCCACAAAAAGTCGCCTTACTAATGGGCGGTGCACCCTTTTCGGTCACGCATGCGGCGGGCAAACTGCCAATTGACTGTCATCGCCAAGACGAGTGAGACGGAATCTTTCCAGCAATCACGCAAGAGCACGCAAGTCATAAAGGCCCAGGACGCCGGATCAACGGACTTCTACAACGGTTCCACGTGAACAACTCACCTGGCCCCAAAAGCAAAAGGTAGGCCCTGGCCAGGGATCGAA
>JAIMZG010000452.1:0-62590 GCA_020466075.1 Colletotrichum coccodes
GCTCTGGGCGACGTTCCTCTTCCCCCTGAATCAACGAGCAAAAACGAGTACCCTCTTGGCGAATCCTCATCTTCCTCGGTCACTGGCAATGTTGCTTCGGACGGTGGAAATAAGACTTCACCGAAGACAGATAGCGCGCCTCTGCCTCCAGATTTTCTGTCGATGCCGAAGACCACGACAGCGAAGTCAGCCGCAGCCGCAGCCGCAGCCGTCACCGCTCCCCCCCGATTTCCTCAAGCCTCCCAAGCCTCAGGGGAAGCACCACTCCAGTTGACGAAGCCCCGCTCCCCCCCGACTTCCTTACGCCCAGGCCCGGCAGAGCTGCGGAATCCACTACACCTTCTGAGGCACTGTCCTTGCCAGCAGACGACGCGAAATCTTTCGCTGACACAGAGTCGGAAAAGCCCAAGTCTACAGCGCCGGCCACTGCCCCTGATTTCCTAAAGATGCCCAAGCAGTCTTTGTCCTCGGCAACCTGGTCGTCTACACCACAGAGCACCACACCTGCGGTTGATGATGCCCCGCTGCCACCCGATTTCCTTTCCAAGCCCAAAGAGAACGACTTGCCTACTATTCCGACCATCCCCGAGAGCGAACACGATAGTGACCTTGAGGAAGACGAGGAGGAAGGGGAGATCGAGGGATCAGAAGGCAGTGGTGTCATGGTCTCTAAGGACCATAGTCCATCCATGACAGCGATGACGCCCACGGCTGGCATGACCCCACAGAGCTCTTTTGGTGGTATTAGCAGTAGCACCTACTCTATCTCGCGCACGGAGGAGGAGAGGCCGCGGGCATCACTGTTTGGCGACCTCAGCCGCAACGCTCCGGTATTCCCTAAGCCTTCGCAAACTAGCCCTCGTTCTCCCAGCCCAGTCCGGGGCGCAGTACCGGGACGCATGCTGCGCCAGGAGTCAGCTCGTTCAGTCAGTGCACCAGGTATGGCATCCCAGATCCTTGCGGCTCAGAAAAAACAATCATCGCATATGGGCTCGTCGATTGTCGGCAACAAGCCCGTCGAAGATCATTTCATCTCTCAGCAGAGACTTGCGCGCCAGCGACGTCAGGCTGAAGAGACCAAGACGCTAGAGGACGAGGAGGATGATGAGATCCAAAAGATTCTTGCATCCAAGATCGAGCCCTCACTCAAGCTGGACGACTTCATCGCCCACTCCAACGTGGTGCCGTCGGCCAAGGAGACTATTCCAGCCCAGGTCGAAGCTGTTTATCGCGACATCAACTCGATGGTCGATACTCTCGGCCTAAATGCCCGCTCTCTGGCAAGTTTCCTTATGGGACACGACATTGGCTTCAAGGCCGGTGGTCGACGCAGGGATGATCTTGAGGACCCCGAGAGCTGGGTTCTCTCCGAGATTGACGAGCTCGGAGAAGTCATTGACAGATCACTGGCCCAGGATCTAGAGGATGGGCGTGTTCACGACATAGAGGAGAAGCTTGAATCATGCAACGAGCTTGCCCGCGAGATGTCTCGCCTGCGCTCGAAGCAGGACGATTTAAAGAAGATCATCATGATCAAGACCGATCCCGACCAGGCTGATCTCAGCCGCGCCATGCCCCTGAGTGCCGAACAGGCAAGCCAACAGAACGAGCTGCGTCGTGAATACACCAACTTCACAAAGCTACTCGCCGAGGCCGAGGAGGCACTGACAATTCTGAAAACGAGAATTGCCGCCGCGAGCAGCGCGTCTGGCAAGGGTAACTCCAACACGCCTACAGTCGAGGCCGTCATGCGGACCATCAGCAAGATGACGAGCATGGTGGAGAAGCGATCCGGTGACATTGATGTCCTGGAGAATCAGATGCGCAAGCTCCGATTCTCGTCGGTCAACAGCCGCGAAGGCTCCCCGATGGTCACGCCCCAGAGGAACAGCCGCTCCATTATGTTCTCACCCGAACGGTTGGCTACGGCCTCGCCCGGTACCTTGCGTAACTCGCTCGTGTCTTCGATGGCGTCGTATGGCAGCCGCGGCACACCTCCCCGTAAGAAGCTCAGCGGATTTAGCAGGGAGGAGAAGTCAGACCTGATGGCCAAGCGTGCCAAGCGCCAGGCTGTGTTGAACAAACTCAAAAGTAACGTCGAGCGGACGAACGTGAGCGTGTGGGCCATGGAGGATGTTGAGTGAGGGTACTGTGGAGGGATGGTAGAACCGGCGCACGACGCGTTTTGGAGTTAACGACGCAATGGTTATGGATATTGTGAAGCGTAGATAGTGTATATCATAATGTACAATCAAAAGAGTACTTGAGCCCCGGCCAAGCATGTTTCGATTGTTGGAGTGAGGCGCATGGTGTCCTTGGCTAACAACTTGACCGCAACATCTTCCAACCCTATTCAAGGACATGAGCAACGGACTGCCCCCTTACTCATGTCTATCAATCAAGAGCCAGGACATGCCATGATGGGCGACGAAGCTCTGATCCGAGTGGGGCTGTGGGTGGGATAATGCCAAGCAGAGTACACTGTTTGACGACGCGCAGAGGTCTGGTCGAATGAGATGTTTCCCGTCTCTCTCATCCTTGCTTTTCTCCAAGTATTCACAGCTATAATCGAGGGTGGAAGGGAGCAGAATCAGAATACAGACCAAGAACACATGAAGTTAAGATATGTTTTATTGCCATAATCCATGTTCATCCCACAACGAAGGCACCGACGTGGATCAGGACGGCCGCCGCGCTGAAGTTCATGTGGTGAGGGAGTCTTGTTCGAAAACCTCATGACGCTTTTATATTCGTGCAGTAGCATCTTGGCACGGTGTCCCTAACAACCATGCAATACGCTACACTCTGGGTCTGATGTGATCGGTATTGGATTCCTTGGCTGATCAACGTCCTGTGCTGCAAGACTTCGTTCCCCCGTACAAGGGGTATCTCGAGTTCCAAACCCCAATGTCTGGAAGCAGTAGAAGCCACCGTGGTCGCAGCTGCCCCTCTTTGAGTGCCCAATAAGTGGTATGACGAAAGAAAAGGCGGGCGAAGCCAAGACTCCATTCACCTTTCCATTACAATAGCCTCAGAGGTCGTCTGTTGCCCCAATTCCATATTCCCTTCGCACCCTAGGATATTCTACCTCTTTATGGACTACTGTGCCTACCTATGCTGTTAACCGACCCGGATGCTTTATCATCTTTCTGTTACATACATGTGTAGTATGCCGTATTTGAATCTGTAATAGTAGATTTATGAGATTACTTTAAGTCATAATTCATCGATTAACCCTTTAGCTCAACGAGCCGCCTTGGTAACTTTCACCAAACCTTTGCAGATCGCTCCAGTCACCAAGACCAGTGTTCATAAGAGAATTCCAAACCATATCCCCATCCAAGACATCCATTAGGTTTCGGACAGGGGCAGTAAAGGAGTTCCTGTCCACACCTAACTCAAAGACAAGGGCGCCCGAGCTTAAATGAGGTTCTAATGATGGCCCCAGGCCATCTAGGGATCGTTGGCCCTCAGGAGCCAACGGTGTAAATGGAGCACTTTCGCCTGGCAGAATTGTCTCTGGAAGCAGTCGTAAATGTTTCTTCTGACCATTGGTCATGGTATTCAGGGAAACAATTTACCTGGAGTGCTATCCGACGAGCTTTCCGGTGTCTCTTGATCTCAAGAAACTGGCATCGAGGTCTCGATAAACTGATTGAATAAATCGTTCATAAATGAGGTCTGCCGTGCAATTACACTCGACTCGTCCCATCCCGAACGTAATAGCACATCCACCCCGCTTCCTAGATGATTGAGAAAGAGCTGCTGGCCCCATTCTTGCCAAAACCGAAACAAAGTTGCCGTCACCTCGTGGAACGGGCCAGAAACATCGGGAGGCTCTGGGCGTGGTTTTCAAGGGAAAACAATATTCCAGACAGCGAGCCACTGGTCCTTCTCTTCGAGCCTTCGGTCCACTCTTGTAGAGAGACTCCTTTGCTGGTCCTGGGTAATGCCATCGGGGGGTGTGAAAATCTTCACTCTCGCATGTCTGGAGCCTTATATGCTCCATCTGCTCTTCCAGAAGTCTGAATCTCTTACCACAGAGCGGGCAAAAGTGTGGTTGCATATGCTTCCGGGTCAGATGCTGCTTCACATCCCTGATTCGACTCAGATGGAGTCGAAGGCACCTTTGCTATCCGTGGCTGTCTGCCTTGTAGAAGGGACAAGCTAGGCTGAGTCCGTGCTCGTTCTTGTCATCAGCCATGTCTGATTTACGTCTTTTGTTGCCATTGAGGCCTCCTGAATCATCATGCTTCTGCTCTTGGTCCGTCGGCTCGTCATGTCGAGTGTCTCTTGCGACTTTGGGACAGCGAGACATTAATTCCCGTGCCATTACCTGGGATTCCCCCGTTCTTCGGATTGTGAGCTGATTGGCAATGTTTGCAAAATGAAGTGTTTGCTAAAGGCTTATTGGTGAATATTCCGGTATTCGAAGTATCAGGGCGGTCGTCATCCGGCACTCTGTCTTTGTAGGAATCAGAATATGCTGAAGCGACAGGTCTTGCGTGAACCATCGAGCTAGGATTTATCACACAGATATTCCTCTTCGAAGAGGTGAAGGTGCGATCTTTTGAGAGCTGGTCAACTGATATCGGTGGTGATGAGAGAGCTGTGGACGCCAGCCGCAGCATGGGCTGAATCTGTGCCGGTAGTGTCGCAAGCGTACATATGAGAACCCATACCAGTAGAAGATCGTCAAGTACTCTACCTCGAAGGCTTTGGAATCTCCCATGGTCTCTCCGCCCGCGATTGCGGTGCGACGCGACTGCTACTGGGGCTTCCTTGACTTATGGGCTGCGTTTTCTGCAACGAAACGAGAATCTGAGCCGATTCCTGGTAACGATGACGTCTCGAAGCTGATTCGACAGACTTCCACAAGTTATGATGAAGTTAGTTAAGAGCCCTCGATGTTCAATCAGGTTCATATCTGAGTTTCCTTCCTCTTGTTTGGACTTAGCGGCCAGTTGGATTGGAATACATCGGAGGTTTTTGGAGAGTTCCATGTGTTGAGTTCTCGATTCATCTAGGAGGGAATGAATCACACCTCGATTCTGGGTTCCCGGGACTTGATGGGGAATTGAATCATCCGGGGGAGTAGATCCGTGATCGGTCAGTATTTTCCTCCAGCAGCCGACAGGTGACATACGGCAGGCCCCTTGGTTGAACTTCAGGACTTTGGGTGCTGGGCCTGCGAAAATGGTAACTAAGAGGCGGCACAATTCGGATCTTCAGCATGAACTAATTCCAGGGAGAATTGTAGCCAAGGCTCTTGGCCCACGATCGACGATTTTCTGAGCCATGAAGTATTTGAGTATTGTCCGATGCAAGCAAGCCATTTGCACTGGAGGCTGTAGTGAGCGTCAGAAGACAAGTCGTCTGCCTCTCCGAGGTGATCAAAGGTTCCGTTTTGATCTTGTGGTGTCCATTGCGTCCCACGGCTTGGTAGTTGCTCTCATGTGCACTTGTAATATGGGTTCCCGGATCCTTCTGAGGACTTCCGTCGGGATGATATCGAAAGACGTCCAAGTTGTGGGCTTGACAGTCTCCAAAGTTGCTGCACCGCAACATATCTCGTGATCGGCGCGAAGACCCTTTCGATGGTCCTATAATAGTCTCCATTTGGATTTCACGATAGATCTGAAGACTGCTCGGGTGGTGCCTGGTCGTTTCAGAATCTGCCGAGGTAGGTCATTGAGAGCCGGCGATGAGGGAGATCTGACGAGAATAATAAAAATGTACACAGCAAGCTCAGATCGGCAGCAGCTTGAGAACGTTCCACGAGTTGGGGTATCCACGAGAAGAGTCCACGATGCAAGAACTTCAGGATGTTCACGCTGAAGAATTTCCTATTTGGAACCTCCCCGGTTGAGTATGCTTCCACGGATGTAGGCCCACGGATACGTAGTCCTCGGCGGTAAGAACTCCACGGTGAGGCTAGAATCCTCGGGCAGGTAACTCCACAGGTGACCACGTCCACGGCGGAAATTCCACGACCAGGGAGAAACTCCGGAGCTCCCAGAAGAACCAGGCGTCAATCAAAACGGCTTTTCTATGTCCACGGTTCAGTGTCCAAGTAGATTGAGTCGAGGATGACCTTGTCGATGGCTTAATTCTAGTTGCAGTAGCTGTTGTGCGAATAGTGTCACGTATGGTTGAATACAAATTAAAACCGACAGAAGTGGCAAAATCCTATCGGGCGTCTGCCACTTAAGTAACCCCCATCTCATCTCTTGCAGAGAGTTGTAAAATAAGGGAAAGCAGAAAGAGCACAGTTGTGCTTCCATCATTAGTCGGCGTCTGCCTGGGGATTGTCGGAAAATGTTATTGGTTCACCTTGTCACCCTGCCACACACAGACACACTTCTTCCACTTTGGCATTCCCCCCCAGCCGTGCCGTCTCACTAATGAACTCGCATCGACTAACCGCCGTTTGCCAATTCAAACTCTGGGATTGAAAGAAAAAGGGTGCGGCCATGAATTGTAAATATTGAAGTGGCCGCGCCGAGCGAGACGCTCGTTCAGGTCTTTAAAAGGGAGGACATGCGTCTGTCGATAGTCATGGAGATGTTAAGCTGAGCTGGGGAATAGACTGGAGCACGATTGTATTCTGCCCCTTGCTAGAGGCCCTATAGTGAGTGGTGCTGAGTTGATCGGACTTGCATCCTGTCTTAGCTGCTTACAGCTGCATGACGCTATAGGTGTAAAGCAACCTCGTCGTTAGTGGATGGGCGCGCCCGATCAGTTGCTTTCGATAGCCAGGAAATGAGTGTCAATTTTGGGCACTCTGCAGGGAAAGCGTCAGTAAATTGCAAAGAGCCAATGTCTGGAGAATGGTCATGACTAACGTACGTCGTCACAGCCCGATGCTCCTCCAACGAAGGTATTATGTCGTCGTGTTTCTCTCGAAGTAGGCGCAGACATCCTCAAAGCGTTCAAGCCGGAGAATTTGACGAATTTGACATTAGTTAAAAACGACCAGCGCACAAACACATGTTCCGTTTACCATCCGTGGATGCACCAACCAATCTACCAGCACAACGACGTCGCATATGCTTTTTTCCCCAACCAAACGCTTGCGATAATCGGGAGAAACAAGAAACCACCCCCCCCCCCCCCCCCTTCCGCTTTTACACAATATTATAAACCCGCTTCGCAATCAGGTAGCATCCCATACCAAATGCCAAGAGGCCTGCCGTGATCGCCCAGAACCACTTCAAGTCGCCCTCGTACTCCTGGCCGGGCACCCAGACATTCATTCCCCACAAGCCAGTGATAATGTTCATGGGCAACACGATGGTACCCAGTACGGTCAGCTTGCCGAGTACGTCGCCGTCTGCTCCTGCCGCTCATTCATGCGGATGTTGATCTGCGCTAGATAATTGCCGTGTGACCGGGCTAAAATCCTAGACGGCCGAGGTTAGGTCTGCCTCAAAACCGCTGAGAGATTTAGTAACTTACTTTTCGTAGTGACTGAGGTTGGAGGTCATGGTCACAATATGATCCTGAATATCGCCCAGGTACAGTCCAATATCCGACCTCGGAGCAACCTCCCAACGCTCGTTACAACGTTTTGCGAAGCCCTTGATTACGTCTGCCTTGTTGCCGAGTAGACGGTACAGGCTCATGACACGCTTGCGGCAGTCGCCCACTCGCCGAAGCATGTCACCCTCGGATCCTACTGTTGTTCCTGCGTTGCTTGCCTTTTCATCAAACACGTCATTTTTGGCATTGCCAGTACTAGAGTGAAGCCTCAAGATCTCGTCGTCGATGTCGTCAACTTCGTCTTCAATATTTTGAATCAACGGCACAAAAACGTCCGTGATATCGTCAATGATGGCGTACGAGATCCAGTCAGAATTGACGATCAGGTAATCTTTGAGTTGACGGATACGACGACGCACGTTGGCGGGATGTGGCGTCATGGAGAAGTGGAAGCTGATGACGCCCTCGCGAAAGACAATGACATACATGTTGACGGGCTCCAAGTAATCCTCGCTGTTTTGGTCCTGATCGAAAGATCGGTAGTTGACGAAGTAATAGTGGCGGAACAGCTCCACCTTCTCCCGCGCTTCCTGGACCATGATATCCTCAGCTGTGAGCGGGTGAATACCGAAGGCCTTGGACAACACCTTCATCTCTGCCTCGGTCGGAGAGAGGACATCAAGCCACCATACAGGTCTTTCGCCATATCTTGGGGTCTTGACAAGCAATTCCGGCGTCTGTGTGTTTTGGTTACCGACCACCGGGGATCTAATACCGGTGGGTGTACGATGAATAGAGCCCGCACGAGAGCTACCTCCCGAGGTCTTGTCTGGGGATTTGAGACTATCTCGTCTTTCGTTGTCTGTTTGAGTGTTTGCCAAAGATGGCTGCCGTGTTGGAGCTCGAGACTCCCCGTTCTGTCCGGTGTGTGAGTGATGCGTGGATAGCGGCGCCAAGCCATCCTCTTCCTCGCTGTCCTCGCTCTCATCGTCGGAGAGGATGCGCGGATCTGGAATGAAGAGCTCCTGAAAGTTGCCACCAGGTTGCACGAGCTCCGAGATGGTTTGGCTGTGAATAGTGCTCTGGAACTCCTCGTTGAAGTAGGTGAATCGGTAGGGTGCATCTTCCTCAGCACGATACCACTCTCGGGTAATGGGTCGTAGGCGACCATTAATGAGCTGAGGCTCAGTAATGCGCTTGACGCGTCTCTCCTCACTGCGCCCTTCCTTCTCGAATCGGCTCCATTCTTCGAGAATAGCGAGATCGGGCCAACGGCGACGACGACGCCTGGGGCGTTGCTTGGCCGTAGGATCCTGCGAATGCCCTTCCTCGTCACCGATTTCGGAGATGCCGCTTGGAAAACACACGTCCTCCTGGGCAGTCAAGGCAATGGTGTTCCTTCGTGCCATATCAGGAGACGGATCACTACGGCCGTCGCGGTCGGAATGTGAGTCAACACTGCTCCTATGGCTCCCGCGTGGCGACGAATGTATGTTGATCTCGTCGTCATGGATCATGACATCCCCGAAGCTCAAGTTCAATGGGTCCGAGGGTCGGAAGGTCGGCGACCCGGGCATTGACGGGGGATAGTTGACGTTGTAGCTGTCGTTCTGGAATGGAGTTGCAAGCTTCGTTCTGGAAGACCTGCTGGACCCGCGTCGGCTCACTCGCTGGCGAGGGTCGCTCGAGCCGTAACCGGGGAACATCGGCGCTGTCGAGGAGCGCTGAATGGACCTGGACAAGAGGGGTGCACCCTCGTCCCACGATCCATCATTGTCCTCTCCGCTGTCTCCAACGTAGGCGTTGCGCAACCTACTGCTTGTTTGAGGTGTCGTCGTTGCGGCGGGGAACGGGGTAGAGGCATTCATGATGGATGGTCTTCGAGGCCGGAGCGGTTGCTGCTCTCTGCTTTCCATGGTGAGCATACTTCTGCGCCGTACTGATGTCCACAAACATGGGAACTCACCGATGATCCAGAAGCGCCTCGCTCTCGATACTCGTGTTGCTCAAATTCGTGCGCTGACGGTAGAAGTCCTCGCGATCGGGTACCGGGGCAGGGGCTTCGTCGTGCGACTCCTCGGGCAAGACGGCGAAGGACTTGCGGCGGTTACGCTTCTTCTTAGCCCCGCCACGGTGATTCTTACGCCGGCGTGGCTGTTGGTGCTGTCCGTTCGGGTCATTCCCGTTCGCATTGCTCGAGGGTGTTGTCGGTGGTGGTGGTGCTGTCGAGCTCGAGCCCGGGTTCATGGATGGTCTTCGGGGCGTCGATGCCTGTAAATGAGTGGCCAAGGGTTGAAATGGATTGCCGGACATGTTGAAGACAAAATGTCACACCGTTCCTCGGTGCGGCGCTTATGTAGACTATTAGATATTGGTGGTGGTGCCGTAGGTCCGCGTCGAGACGCAGACTAATAAGTCGTGGGCCGACTTCTGGGGTGTTTGGTGGCAACGGGGCTGATTCCACGTGAAAGGCGACTGCGAAGGAACCGGGGTGGATTGCAGCTGTTTCTCGGTTTTTTTAAGTGGACAAGCTCGACTGGGGATAAACAGCGATGGTATAGGGTCGAAGGCAAGCTATGCAATGGTTGAAAATGCAAAAAGGCCGTGGTAGAGGAGAGCCGAATGATTCAGAATATCCAGCAAATGCCTACGACTAGGGGAAAAGAAAGAAGAAGAAAACAGGTGATGCAGCGCAATCATTGAGCGCTGTGTCTGAGAGGGAAAAGTCTGCCGATCGGATTGGAATTGGTGAGCGAGAGATAAAGACGATGCATCCGTTGCTCTCGGTGATGTCAGTGGAAGGTGGAACAACCCAGCAAGTCTGGCAAAGGCTAAGCTGCTTCGAGGAGGCCCCCGGCCGTCCCAGCACGTACAGCACAAACACCCTGCTGAGACCCCGCCTGATGCTTCCGTCGCTTCCATTGGCCATTGGGAGGTCCGAGAGCAGCTCTAATCCCCAGTCCCAGCCAACCAGCAGCCGCCTTCGAACACCTGGAAGTTTGGCGTTCGTTCTGGTGGTTCAGTTTCCACAGGCTTTAACGCTCCTCTGAAAACCGCTCCAAGAGTCTGGGCCAACAACGACTGAACCACCTGGTGGTGGACTGTGACCCCCCCACAGTGGAGTTACAGTGTCGTCAATCTCCGAACGAGGCGTCACTTCAGCGTCGCGCAGCGCTGCTCTCCAGGTGTTCTTCACCGCCCGCACTCTTCCTTGACGCATGACAGTGGCCACTCAACCAACCACTCCACAAGTCTTCAGGCCGTCGCAAGTCCCGAAGCTTAGCCCGGACGACCATTCCTCACCACTCAAGGTTGATCGCTTCCGGCAGGTGGGCACACGACCTTCAAGTCGGTGGAACCTTTACAACCGCTGTCTGGGCGCCGAGTATCTTCTCAGCCATCGGTTGGACCATGCGGATGCGGTACCTCACCACCCAACACCTCGCCTCACCCTTTGGCTTGGAAGTGGCTGCATCCAAGGACGGCAGGATTCCCGCAGATAGCATCGCAGAGCGTCCGAGCCAAAACCGTCCCATGCCAATGATTCTTGCGGGTGTGCCACATGGGGAAGCAACGGCTGCGGCGGGAGCTAGGTCCATGACAGATCGAGGTAAACTATCTGAGTATGACTAAATAAGTAGCTGAGGTCTGTAAGTTAAGGACAGGGCTAATAACTGCACACCACAGCCGTCGGAGAGCGGCACTCTGAAGTTCATGCTGCAACACGGAAACACGGCAGGTCGGACACCTCCGAATTGCACATCGGCTGTACGATATGCCATTTCAATAAACTCGAACCCGCAAATCTTTATCCGTCGGACGGGCCATCTCCCTTTTGCCAATGGATCTTGCTTGCGATTTAGCACATCTCTGGAAGAGTCGAATGCTTGATGAGCCGACCGCGTAAACTGCCTTGCCGTGTGCAGAATTTCTTTTGCTCAAAAGAGCGCCTTGCATTGACAAGAAATATACCTTTTCTAAAACTTTTGAAGAACGATTTATGCCTCCATGCCGCGCCCGGATATCAAAATGCCAATTTCTGTACACGGAGAGGTCGTTGTACCGACCATTGTTCGACAGCTGTTTCAATGCCACCCCTTGCTTGTCCACCCATTACGAACCTCACTGGAAGTTCCACAGCTTCGTCACCAGATTGTCTTGAAACCCAGACTCTGGGTCGTTCGGAAGGAACACCCTCTTGGGAATTTGGAATTCAAGAACAGGCGGCTTCCTAACTTGCTTGCTCATCTCTGCCTCGAGAAGCTGGACGGTTGTTAGCTATTCGTTCCTCTCATTTGTGTGTTCTAGGGGCTACTCACACTGCCGTACGAGTGGTCAAGGAAGTCCTCAATATTATAAGACTGTTTAGTGAACTGCTCCGACATGATCTTGGCAATTGTTGCTACGTTGGGGTGGTAGTGTGACTGCAACTGCACAATCTCCCACAGACAGCTGTCAATGGCATGCGTCTCCATCGGATCGACCTCGTCAGCCACGAATGGGTCATCGAGGCCCTGCGTCTCCATGAGAGCTTTGACCTCGGGGTCCCTCGTCTCCCTGTGGATCATGAACGTACACAGGGGATGCCTCTTGAGGATATTGTACATCCAAGGTACCACGAATACGATGGCGCTCGGGGGAGCATTGAGGCTGAGCCGTGCAAGTTTCTTGATAAAACTCGCCACTAGCACCGCCGGCAGATGGGTCGAGGACAAGAACGTGTCCATTAACCGGAAGAATCTTGAGCGGTGCTTCGAGTGCAGGATCTCGTTGTCTAGGAGGGAGTAGAGCTTGGTGTAGAATGACGGGTAATCGAGATTGCGTTCCTGGATAAGGTAGAACACACCCGACAGCGCAAGCAGCGAGATAGAACCGCCGGCATCGTAGGAATCTGTGAGGAAGTCGGCCAGCAACTCCGGCCGGATGAACCAAGGCGCAATCTCATTAGACATGATGTCCAGCACCTGCTTTCGATGTTCTCTCGTCGCTGCCAGCTTCAAAACTGCGAGCCAAGCGTCTTGGCCTTGTTTCTTGTGCTGGTGAAGGGAGTTGACGTTGTGCGACTTCTTCTTGGGCTTCTCGGCGTAGAAGTTGCCTAGTTCTGTCGGCACGCCACCAATGCTTGAGAGCAGCTCGAAGGAATCGTCAAAAAGCTCATCTTTGGGCAAGGAGCCAGGGGTCTCGGCCAAAGATCTGGAAGCTGTCAGTCTCACGATTTTCGGACGATTTCCCTCTCACACTTACTTAATTGCCTTCAGGGTGAAGAAGCGAATATCGTCATATTCGGTCAAGTACTTCTCGACAAACTCAACACGCGCATCATCGCTGTCTGAAGCCAACAGACCGGCGATGATCCGCTCGAGGAAGCTGTGGGGGAAGATGTAGTCCTCCTTCTCGTAAAGATACTGCGCCTCGGCTTTGAGACACCGCATAGCCAGCGTCAATACCGTCGGCGCCAGGTCCTCCTCAGCGAGGAGAGAGACGAGCACAGCTTTGTACTCAGCATACCGTTCCTTGAGCCATTGCACAACGACCGCCTCCTTCTCAGGCAGACCCTTCCTAGGGACGAGAGATCCCGCAGAGAGTAATCTCACAAAAACTCTGCACAGGGCCACGCACGCCAGGGTCGCCGCCTCGGGCTCATCCTCGTGAGTGCTCGTAATCTGAATCAACTTTGAGATGTTGTTGTAGTGCTTCTTGGACTCCAGAATCTCATTTTCCAGCAAAAGGATCTCGGCCTGAGGGTCGTTGCTCTCATCGCTGGTGCTCTCCTCCGCCTCCGCCTCTGACTCGGACTCGGACTTCGATTTGGTGCGCTTTTTTGATACTTCTTTCGCAGGCACTCTCTTCCTCTTCAGGCCGTCGCCTGAAACCTTGGCAGGCATTTTGGGCGAATTTCCTCGGTGAGTTGATGTTGATATCAATCGTGAAGACCGATCTCAAATTTACAGCGGGTCCCAGCGATGGGAATTTTCTACGAGGTACCGATGGTACTTTTACCTGGTTGGAGAGACGCCCAAGCGCCTCCGAAATTTCAATTGGCCGCAGCGTTCATATCACGTGATGGGTACATACCCGAGCTAGCGGGTTTAATGTGTACCTTTGCCAGTCAGCGTGGATTTTTGCAACTGCAAGCTCCGACCGAACGTCAAGTTTAATAACTCGCAACCCCAGATCATCTCACAATGGCGTCCCGCTTGGCTAGAAGCGCTGTCGGTACGTCCAGACACATCCTTCGAACGCTTGACGTGTCAATTGACACGCTCGACGATGACGACAACGACGACGAAAACTTCGGAACGTAGTGGCTAACACACAGTCCCCTCTCCCTCGAACAGGCGCGAACCTCCTCCGGCCAACCCTGGCCCGCCGCACCCTACCCGCCATCTCGGCCTCGATCGCCGGCGCCCGCAACGCGTCCAACGTGCCCGCCGAGGACCCCAAGAAGAAGGCCCAGTCCATCGTCGACGCCCTGCCCGGCAACTCGCTGCTCTCCAAGACCGCCATCCTCTCCTCGTCCGCCGCCCTGAGCGTCTACGCCATCAGCAACGAGTACTATGTCGTCAATGAGGAGACGGTCGTCGCCTTCTGCCTGCTCGCCGTCTGGGGTGGCCTGATCAAGTACGGAGGCCCGATGTACAGCGAGTGGGCTCAGGGCCAGGCCGACAAGATCAAGGGCATCCTGAACTCGGCCCGCGCCGACCACACCCAGGCCGTCAAGGGACGCATCGAGGATGTCCAGCAGATGTCCGGTGTCGTTGACATCACCAAGTCCCTCTTCGCTGTTTCCAAGGTGGGTGAACTGATGCAATCGCTCGCGACGGAGGGGATGGGTTTCCCGACATATCTTGGACGGATGGCGCGGATTGACAGGTGGAAGGGGGGTAGTATTGTCAGAGAAAGGAAACAGCTAACGGTGTAATCAACAGGAAACCGCCCAGCTCGAAGCTCAGGCCTACGAGGCGCAGCAGAAGACTGCCCTGGCCGCCGAGGCCAAGGCCGTCCTTGACTCCTGGGTTCGCTACGAGGGTCAGGTGAAGGCTCGCCAGCAGAAGGAGCTCGCCGAGAGCATCATCGCCAAGGTCACCAAGGAGCTCGAGAACCCCAAGGTCCTCCAGCAGATCCTCCAGCAGAGCGTCGCTGATGTCGAGAGTACGCATTCTCCCCTTCCGATTCCCATCTCCGTCGTCGGACTTCATAGTACTATTCCTGACTGACACGCCGCAACAGAGATCGTCTCCTCCAAGGCCCAATAGATTCCCGCCCACCTTAGAGTCTGAAGCGAGAAGATTTTTTCCTTTGTCCAAGGGGATTCTGTTCCCCTTGCGTGTCAATAAACACCCTGTGCATTAGCCAATTCAAGAACTTGAGAGAAGAACGTCTGGACCACTGCTACGTGTCGCGTAAGTGTTTAATTAGGAGAACAATTTACTCGACAATCAATTCACACAAACTTGAATCTCGATTATGCATATCATTGAAGATTTTCTTGAGCACCTATTGTCTTTATGTCGACCTACGCCGAATGTTCTTCTTGGACATATTGATAACCAAAGCATTTCCGGTTGTCCTTCTCCGGTGTGGTGGCTGCACCCACCTCCGCTCGCAAATCCGACCGTTCCGACATTCCCCGGCCGAGCATAGCAACGACCCTCAGCAGTGACAGCAACCCAACCCCACGTGCGCGCCAAGTTGACATTGATAATCCTTAGCCTCAATCGCCTTATCACCAATGTCACAAAAGACACAAAAATCCTAAATGCCCAAACCCAACCGTTCGGCTTGAAATTGCGCTCGATCTCCGGGTTACAATTCCAGACAAGTGCAAGAAAACAACGTTCTCGAACATCATACAGCAAGCTTAAACGACTCCTTCGAAAATGACCTTAAGCCATCCCGAAACTTATAAGTAAGGTATTGAGAAACGAAAAAGTTGCGAAGCCTCTACCGGAAGCATCAAACTACGTTGTTACAAAGAAAAATGTTGCATTCAATTACAAGTTGCGATCGTTAGAACTCGAATAAACCCTCGCCGGACGTGCAAGCTTGACCGTTCGCGCGTATTAGTAAATAGGTCGCGGCTCATCCCATTTTGAATGCGCGCCAGCCTTGTTCTCCGACGTTCCAGGGGCTTCGTCAGACTTGACGTCTGCTCCAAAGGAATGACGTCCACTCTTACGCCGTCTGGCGCTGTCTCCAGCGATAGGTCCAATCCACTCCCATGCGCGGCCAACCTCTCCGCTGCGTCCCTCTCTTTGACTGGTGCGAACGTTGCTGTTCTGCTCGACAACCGCTTTGACTCGAGTCCAAATACGGTCTCGCTCACCGAGCGAGTGCACTGATCGCAGAACGTCGTCACGGAGATTAGGCAGAAACAGCCAAGGGTCATCAATGTCCTCCTCGCCAAGCTCCTTTTGTGTTGCAAGTCTTGACAGAACAAGGTCAACGAGCGCGGGAACTTGCGCCACAGTTGCCTTGTGAGATCTGTACTTGCGTCGAACGTAAAAGTAGGCTGAGATCAAAATAATTACAGATCCAATTGAGAATCGATGTCTTGCCAGCCCAAGCTTGACTGAGCGTTTGAGGGCGCAGCCGATCGGAAGCCGAGCGAGAGAGGTTGACGAGAGGTAGGCGTCTGAAATTGAGGTGGAATTGGCCTTTCTACTTCGGGCACAACCGATCTGGTTAGTACACTAGTCAGAATGGGCGTTGACATTAATGATATAAGGGAGCAGTCAGGATGCGTGAAGAGCAAACAAAGAGGATATTAACGGCTTACGGTGTCACTTCCACTTCCTCTCGACCCTTGACATCTCCAATGGCGGCAACCCATAGGTCGTCAAACTCCTGCTTGTTCATCTTCTTGCTTCGCTTCGCGCTGATAGCCGCCTTCAACTCCTCTTCGTCGATGGATGGGGCCTCTGGCGCCTGGCCAGCAGCAGTGGTGGAGTCGCCGCACTCAAATCGTGCTCGTCGCTCGCGCAACTCCTCAACAGCCTTGTCAGCCACAGCCTTCACCCGTCTAACCTTCTCACCGTCGGGCTCGCAAGTGGGTGGCAGGGGAACCAAGCCGTTCAGAGACAGTGGGTGAGGCTTCAGGATGAAGTCGGGTTCGCAACGAACAGAAAAGTCCTCGTAGCAGTAAGCATGCTGCGGGCAGGGCTCGCACTGGGGCTCGGCGAGTTGCACGGCCCAGTCGGGCACAGGAACATCGACGGGGATGATTTGCGTCGCAGGTCGACCGAGTCCGCAATACCCAACGGCGATCTTCTCTTGTCGATACCATGCACCGTAGGCTCCGAGCAGTGAGACAGCGAGGGCCCAGAGAGGCTTGGAAAGACTCCGTCTCTGGCGGGAAGGTGCTGGACGACGCGGCGCAAGCGCCCTTTCGCCGCTTGCGGCCATCTCCTGTTCCATCTCGAACTGCGCATCAGGAGTGAACTCCTCTCCAGCCTCGACCTCGTAGGACGGCAAGTCGGGAGTTTCCTCGCGCAGCAACTCGCGGACAGGGACTTCAAACGCCTGGGACTTTCTTGGTGACTTGGGTCGATCATCGACGTATTGGCCGTCCGTCTGCCGGCGAATACGATCATCTTGTCTGCTCTTTGCGACCTCCGAGTCGGTGGTTTTCCTTCGGCCCGTCGGACTGGTAATGAGCTGTGCTGACGGGCTGCCACTCTGAAACGGGTTTTCCGACGAGAAGTATTGCGACTCCCTGCGATTGAAGAAATCGTCCTCAGACTCTTCTTGCTTGATCTTGGTAATCTTGGGAGTGACAGCTCGTTTGCGAACAGACTTGGGCAACTCGGGCTCGGTGTATGGCTCGGTGTATGGCTCGGTGTAGGGTTCGGGCTCGGGTTCTGGCGGTTGTCGCTTGCCGCACGCACCTTCCTCTTAGTCGGGCTGACTGACGGCGGCGCCTCCTGCTCGTGAATCTCGCTCTTAACTCGGGTAGAAGGCTTGCGTGGTGATTTTGACCTTGTCACTCTAGGCGGAGGAGGGGCAAGGTCATAGTCGTCGAAAGAGTCGGTATCCTGCGAGCTTCCAGCGTCGACGATGCCCTTGCTCGATCTCTTGGCCCTAGCCTGCTTCGCCAAGATCTTCTTCGCTTGGGGAACGACCTCATCTTCGAAAAGCTGGATGAGCTGGGGCTTCTTTGCTGTGGCGGGGTACTGGACCTCGTGCGCAACAAGGATCGATCGCAGTCGAGGTACCGTCAGCGACTTGGGGTCGAATCCCGGCTGGAGATATTCGTAGTCGTCCATATTACATATGCTGGAGAGCCTGGCGATATGCAGGGCGGAAGGTAGGCAGAGAAGATAAGACGCCGCGCTTGGGGAGGACTATCCTGTGGTGATATCCGTGCGCCAAAGACACTTTGCAGCAGTAATGTCAAAGGAAGCTCAAGGCAACCTTGTAGCTCTGCACCGTATCAGCTTGTTTTGAAAGCAAGGAAGGAATGACTGTAACAACGCAAGATGGTGTCACACAAAAAATTTGGCCTTGAACTCTGCGGCCTTGACAGGTGGGCACCAAGTCAAAGTGATGGGGTGTAAGATGCAAGTAGTGCAATGGATGCGACCAGTGGACAGATGTTTGATAAAGTCAATGAAAGCCCTCTGACGCAACGAACAAGCGCCAGCTGCTTCTGGGTGCTGTGGCAACAGGTCATGCGGGAAAAAACACCTACCTTGTGTGGGGCGACTTACAGCCGGACAGGGGGGGCGCCTCTTCCAGATTGCATGGAGAGAGATGGGCCCGTCAAGCACAGACCGAGGGTCTTTCCCTCAGCCACATTACTAATCCAGCGGGTGCTGTCCCAAATAACCGGGACGCTCCTAAAGTATGTGGCTGAAGTGTGGCGACACATTCCGAGCTTGATCGTCATTTCAACCGACCGTTCATGTGATCATGACCTTATCCAACCGCCAGAACCCCCCTTCTGACGGCTTATACACCATGGCAGCTCCTCGGGCCATTTTGGCCAGAAGCCGGTTTGTCTGCAGGACTTGCACTCGCAAGTCGCAGACCCAAGCCCGTCGGTCTTATGCGAGCGCAAGCGCAACATCGTCGGCCGCCGAACCAGATATTTATGATGTTGTTTGCGTGGGAGGCGGGCCGGCTGGTCTCAGCCTTCTTACTGCACTGCGTATGACCAATTGACTCTCTCATGCCTCTGAATATCTACTGACGTTCCGTAGGAGCCAATCCGGTAACGTCCCGTCTCAGAGTAGCTCTCGTCGAGGCCCAAGACCTCTCCAAGATTCGCGCCTGGAACCTCCCATCCGGCCAATTCTCGAACCGATGCAGTTCCCTCACACCGACTTCGGCTCAATATCTCAACACAATCGGGTCATGGAGCCACATAAAGCGTGATCGCGTCCAGGACTACAACGAAATGCAAGTATGGGACGGCGTCAGTGGCGCAAGGATTGAGTTCGACTCGTCTGCAGGTGCTTCGGCGAGGAAGACTATCGCTTACATGTGTGAGAACCTCAACTTGACCTCCGGTCTCCTTAGTCGCCTCGAAGAGCTTGGCGGGGTCTCGGTTTACGACGGAGCAAAGGTTGAGCACATCAGCTTTGGAGAGGAGACGGAGGACCTGGATCTGACGCAGTGGCCTGTCGTCCATCTGTCAGGCGGCAAACAACTGCACGCACGACTCTTGGTTGGAGCAGACGGCGCAAACAGCCCTGTTCGCACGTTCGCCGGTATCAATGCACAAGGCTGGGACTACGGCAGACACGGCGTTGTCGCAACACTTCACATGGAGGGAGAGGGCTGGGGTGGGAAGCATAGTAAGATCGCGTACCAGCGCTTTTTGCCTACGGGTCCGGTAGCCATGCTGCCGCTCCCCGGCAACTACTCGACGCTGGTGTGGTCGACAACCCCTGCTAATGCCGCGCACCTGAAGAGCCTCCCACCAAAAGAGTTCATCGCGATGGTCAATGCTGCTTTCCGGTTGAGCCCGGTCGATCTCGAATTCATGCACAAGCAGCAGACCGGACAGCCCGAGGAGCTCGCTTGGAGGTTAGAGCACACTCCCTTCGATCACCGGGCCATTCCCGAACAGGTCATTGGAGTTCAAGAGGGAACGGTCGCCTCTTTCCGCTTAAGATGCGCCACGCAGACACATATACTGCTGAGCGCATCGCTCTTGTCGGTGACGCGGCGCATACTATCCATCCCCTTGCCGGCCAGGGTCTGAACCAGGGCCAAGGGGACGTCCAGAGCCTGGTCAAGACCATTGAGACGGCTGTCTCTACTGGGCAGGACTTGGGATCAACGCTCTCTCTTGAGGCATACAACGCGGAGCGCTACGTCGCGAACCATGTCGTGTTGGGCGTCTGCGACAAGCTGCACAAGCTCTACTCGGTAGACAGTGGTCCTCTGGTGCCATTACGATCTCTCGGTCTTAGCGCAGTGAACGCTTTAGGTCCCTTGAAAAAGTTCTTCATGGACCAGGCCTCCAGCACTGGTGCAAAGCTCTTTTAGACATACACCATATGTAATCTGTCCAATCTTCCTGTATTACAAACACTCAACATACTGTGGCCGGCAGAGCCATGCAAATTGTACTTGTAATTGTTTTGTAACACCTTGCAAATGCATAACGTGTCATCTGCAGTCTCTCATGCTTACCTAGCAAGTGAACATAGACCAAAGACGTATTGCATTCCATAGAGTCCGCACGAAAATCTTCTAGAAAAAGAGTACAATGCGGTATATACGTAGGCGCTCTGTCTCTTCACTACAAGTACACAAAAGGAAAGAGGTTCCTCAAAGTCATTTGAATTCCATCCCCTGACGTACCTTTACCGATCAACTTCACCTACAACACTGTTAGCATCTTTGTTGTTTGTCTAAGGATAATTAGGAAACACTCACCGAACACCAAATCCATCGTACCAATAACCGCCACGGCGTCAGCAAGCATGTGGCCCTTGGACACGTGGTCGAAGCCACCCAAGTGAGCAAAGCCAGGCGCTCTGATATGGACACGGTAAGGTCTCTCGCTGCCGTCACTGACGACGAAGACACCCATCTCACCCTTGGGTGCCTCGATGGCGGAGTAGGTCTCACCAGGGGGAACAGTGTAACCCTTGGTATAGAGGAGGAAGTGGTGGATGAGAGCCTCCATGTTCTCCTTCATGGCGGCACGGGGAGGCGGTGAGATCTTGTAGTCCTCGACGCGGACAGGGCCAGCAGGCATCTTGTTGAGGCACTGGTGAATGATGCGCAGAGACTGTCTGAACTCCTCCATACGGCACAAGTATCGGTCGTAGCAGTCGCCGCGGACACCGACGGGGACGTCAAACTCAACCTGGTCGTAGGCGTCGTAAGGCTGACTCTTACGGATATCCCAGGGAACACCGGAGCCACGGAGCATGACACCAGTGAAGGATAGGTTCAAGGCCTCAGCGGCAGACACCACACCAACGCCCTGGAGACGTTGGATCCAGATACGGTTGTCCGTAAGCATCTCCTCGGTCTCGTCGATACGGTCGCCGAATTGAGTAGCCCACTGGTAAATGTCGTCGAGCAGACCGACCGGGATGTCCTGGTGGACACCACCGGGACGGACGTAGGCGGCGTGAAGGCGGGCACCGGAGACACGCTCGTAGAATTCCTGACAGACACTCGGTTTAGCCGGATCATCACATCACTCTTTTTACTGTCGTTTTAGCTTACCATGAGCTTCTCACGTTCCTCGAAACCCCACAAGAAAGGCGTCAAGGCACCAACATCCATAGCGTGCGACAACACAGACATGAGGTGGTTCAGGATTCGGGTAATCTCGCCGAACAGGGTTCGAATCCATTTCGCGCGATCGGGGATCTCGATGTTGAGCAGCTTCTCGACGGCCAGGGCAAAACATTGCTCGTTGGTCATCATGGAAACGTAGTCAAGACGGTCGAAGTAGGGCAGGGCCTGGAGGTAGGTCTTGTACTCGCAGAGCTTTTCGGTGCCTCGGTGAAGCAGACCGACGTGGGGGTCAGCTCTGATAATCTCCTCGCCATTGAGCTCGAGAATCAGACGCAACACGCCGTGGGCGGCAGGATGCTGGGGACCAAAGTTGACGGTGTAGTGGCGGATCTTTCGGTCCTCGACCGACTCCTCAGCCTTCGAGAAGACGTCCTGGTCCTTCGGCGGCGTCAAGCTGTAGTGGTCCTCAGCGCGAGAGAAATCGGCAGAGGTGGGAGTGAGCCTCGTGCCCTGATATTCGGAAGAGGCATCGGCGTATCGGCGCAGGCAAGTTGTCGAGAAAGGGCGGGCGGCGAGTGAGGTAGCTGCTGCCGGGCGCAGACATAACCTCTTGGCGCTATGGCCAGCGAGTCGGTAGAGGCCTGGCATCGCGATCATAGAGTGAAGAGACGGCTTCAAAAGAGGTCAAGGAGATGTACTTCCTCCAATTGAGCCTCCTTTATTGTGCCAATGGCTGATGGCCGGCTAGGATAGATGGAGGGGATTCGCCTTCGAAAGTGTGTAGTGTGGCCGTCATGTTCCGAAAGCTCGAACGCATCGATTCAAAATGGGCCTTCGCTGATTGGTCTAGCGGAGCGCAGTTTTACCGCAGCCCTTGGAAATGTACAGTGCGCACTGTCTTGGACACGGTTCATGTCACATGGATGTCGCTTCAATTGGGTGAGCTCCTGCAAACGCGCCTTGAGTTGGAGTCGATATCAAACGAGGTAAGTAGAATAACCTCACTAAATTTCCCATGATGCACAGCACATCAGTTCTCATAAACTCATGTTTTCCATGAGTGCATAGCCAGAATTGCAACACACAATGGCTTGTGCCTTTTGTGTCGAATTGATGAGCTGATTGGAAGCTACAGACCATCGCGCAATCTCGCCATTGAACGTAGGCAGGCTCAGAACTCCTACAGGAGTCCTCAAAATGCCATGGCCGTTCAGTTCTTCCGGCTCAAGAGTGTCAGCTACATCTAGCAGACCAGAAGATGACCCTCGCGTCAAGTTAACATCATGGAACGACCTCCTACCGAAGCCTGATCCTCCGCTACAGGCCGCGAAAGAGTGGGCTCCTGTCTTCTTGACGTCGGTCGCGTCGCTAGGAGCCTTCATCTTCTACCAATCCCGTTTGCGGAGATTCCCTACCGCAGGGCATATCCAGCCCGACCTTTTTAGGAAGCGAACTCTGCTGGGTCGAGTCACTAGTGTGGGGGATGGCGACAACTTCCACATGTTTCATACACCGGGAGGAAGACTTGCAGGCTGGGACTGGCTGAGGAAAGTTCCTACTACTAAAGCAGCATTGAAGGGAAAGACGGTGAGTATCAATCGAATTCGATCTTGAGTACTAGTGCTGATTGGAAACGTAGATACCTGTGCGTATGGCTGGGATCGACGCCCCTGAAGGCGCCCATTTTGGTCGACCGGGCCAGCCAGGAGCTGCCGAAGCTCTGCATTGGCTCAGGGCTTATATCCTGAACAAGCGAGTTTGGGCCCGGATTCACAGACGTGATCAGTATGACCGTGTTGTTGCGACGGTTTACGTCAGACGTTTCCTTTTCAAGAAGGATGTCGGTCTAGAAATGCTGAAGCTTGGCTTGGCAACGACATATGAAGCGAAGTCGGGGGTCGAGTGGGGAGGAGCCGAAAAGGCGTACAAAGCAGCAGAGGCTAAAGCCAAGAGTGAAAGGCTGGGGATATGGAATGGCAGTGCAAGTGACTTTGAAAGTCCCAGGGCTTACAAGACGAGAACCAATGAGGCAGAAGGCAAGAAGTCTGCATGGTTCTCTAGCTGGCTGTAAAGATGTTACTCGAGGTAACTCATCCTGACGAGACGACAACTGTTGTCGATTGGAAAGTAATGCTGCCTCTCGACCAACACAGAAGGCCTAGCATTGAAACGCTATGAGATCTGATGAGGACTGCCGGATTACGAACTAGAGTTTGAGTGAGACAAGTATGTGATAAATGAGATCGTTAAGACGGTATCGCAGTTTGGCAAATATGAGTATATGCATATATCGCTGTTTTCACGACGTAGCTGCTGATTGGCTGGAGATCTCCCCAGCACCTCTTACCTTCACAGTGCTAATAACCTCACCCCTGTGTTTGACCTGAACTGGGCGTATCAGCTCACAGTATCCGGGCCACCCAACCTCGATGAATACTCCAACTCCTCAAAACATCTGGCTTATTTGGCAAATTCATTGTTGAACCACGACAATCGAATGGTCTTAATCCGGATGCGTAACGCTGATTTCATTGCTGTTTGTACGCCCAATTGAATAAGAAGTACACATTGTTCCGGACTATTCTCAGCGGTCACCTTTCGCCCAATATGTCGCTTCAGGTCCGAGGCCCCGATTTCTCGGTGACCAAGCAGAAAGCACTCGAAGATGCGAAAAAGATGCAGTCTGCAGTGGACGATGAGGTGGCAAAAGCAGGTCAGGATAAGCCGCCTTATCTTCTCAACGAACTTATCGGCAAGGGAAGTTTTGGGCGCGTCTACAAAGCAACCGACATCAACACCAGCATGCTCGTTGCTGTTAAGATTATCGACATTGAAGAAAGCGACACCGTCAATCCCAAGCTCGCCGACACGTTCAAGGAATTTTTAGCCGAGGTCAACGCTCTAAAGCTGCTCAGTGATAGCGGCGCAAAGAATATCAACCATGTCATCGACGCGTTGCCTGTCGGTCAATCCATGTGGATGATCACTGAGTACTGCGCCGGCGGAAGCGTGGCAACGCTCATGAAGCCTACTGCGCCCGGTGGCTTGCAAGAGAAATGGATCATTCCTATTCTCCGGGAGGTCGCCGAAGCCGTGTCTTGGGTCCATCGACAGGGAATCATTCACCGCGACATCAAATGTGCCAATGTTCTGGTCACCGAGGCTGGCGGGGTGCAGCTTTGCGATTTCGGAGTAGCTGGCGTCATCGAGACTAAATTTGACAAGCGATCAACCTTTATTGGAACACCTCACTGGATGGCCCCGGAACTTTTCGATCAGTCGGCATCGTACGGTACGGAGGTCGATATCTGGGCGTTCGGTTCCATGGTATTTGAAATCGCCTCTGGCCTTCCACCGAACGTCATGGCAGGAATCGATGTTTACCAGCTTGGGAACTACATCAAAGCACATACGCCTCGACTGGAGGGTGACCAGTACTCCGACAGGTTGAAGAACCTGGTTGCGTACTGTTTAGAGGAGGATCCAGCGAAACGTCCAACTATCGAAGAGGTCCAGAAACACCCTTATATCGCCAACACAGCCCAAGAATATCCGGCCTCCTCACTGGCCTTACTGGTCAGAGGTTTCAAGCTCTGGGAATCGCAAGGCGGCAGTCGGAAATCTCTCTTTGCTCCAGGTGGAGCTCAAGGCATGTCTGGTATGGACGACTCTGACTTCTCCTCTACCGCGATGGCGAATGATGAGTGGAATTTCAGCACGACGATGGCGTTTGATCAGCAAGTCTTTCAGAACACAGATGCTCAGGCAGTCTACGATGTGTATGGCTCAAATGTGGATTTCGATCCTGGGCTTCTGGATGAGATGTCGCAAGCCAAACCGAAAGCGCGGAGAAGACCCCCGCCGCAGCAGCTCGCCGCCATGAAGGCCCCCTTGGAAAAGGTATTCGATCCAAACACGATATCCAACTATGAGGATAACTCTAGGGCCTATTATGGTAGGCCAATTCCTCCGCCAACTTCAGATCTCCCACTACGAGACGACTCTCTCCAGTCGATGACAGTGAGAGAATCTCTCATTGACCTCGATGCTTCACTATCCGGCGGCGACCTCTCCAATTTTGTGGATATGGACACTATTAGAGCTGGTGGGTTGCGTGTGTCTGTTGATTACCACATGGGAGATGAGCCAGATTTCAACAAACCACCTCTGAGCGACCCGGCGGATCTGAACCCGAATAGGAGGACACAGGACTGGAAGTTTCCTTCCATGGCCCCACCAGCTTCTGCGAACCCAGAAATGTCTAGGTTTCCCTTTAGCGAAGACCGCCCATTCAACGAAGATCGTTCTTTCGGCGAAGATCGTCCTTTCGAATTCCCTCCCCGCCAGGAGGATCGCTCAGTACCAAGTCCCGCATCTCGCCCACAGATGTTCCATCACCAGACCGACCCAGTTCCCGTCCCTAACTATGGCGGTGACCTGATGGTCCCCAGACCTAACTCGCAAATGAACAACAGAGAGTCCACCGGCAGCTTGATCGACCTTGACGAGCTCATGGTCCCACAAACTAATTACCAGACCAACCGTGTATCAACCGGCAGCTTGATCGATCTCGACATGGGCCTGGCCGACCCAATGCCGGAGCTCACTCGCCCTTCCACGGCAAACTCGGACGCGGCTTCTGTCAGCGGCTCAGATATTGGCATAGCGAACCCATTCGACCTGGAGCGCCATGCTTCTTTGTACGTTCCCACAACTAACCGAGAGCCATCCATTTATGTTCCGGTATCGAATCGTGAACCATCCATTTACGTGCCAACGTCAAACCGAGAGCCCTCTATCTACGTCTCGGATGACTCTGACTTCGCTTCCAAGATTCCTAGGGACGAGGATTTGGGACTTGTCGACCTGTCTCTGGCTGAACCCGGCGCCACCGTCCGGCCGCTAAATGGTCAGGGCGGGCTGCGGCTGAACACACATCGGTCGTTCAATAGCGTCAACAGCGCTGATTACTCAGACCCTGAGTACCTGACGCCGCAGCAGGCCGCCCAGCCGGCTTTGCCCCTAGGCGTTCCACGCCCAACAGGAAGTCGGGACAGCGGTATCCTCCCATTGCCGCCTCCGCCCGCACCGCCATCGGTGGAGGTTATGCAGGGCTCGGCTAGTGCAGACGCTGTGAAGGAAGAGCTGAGGAGGATGGCGATGAGTCTTGGTGAGCATCTAAGCCATGCGAACCAGTACCTTTCGACGCTGCCGGTGCGCAAGGGTGGAAGGCAGGATCTGCTGGGTGAAACAAACTGAAGGAACATGAAGGTATTTGACTTGGGTTTATATACATGAAGCAGCACGGCGGTATGGTTAGGACCTTTGAATTTAAGTGGTGATGGCGTTTATTTATATAGTTTAATGCAGAGGAACATAAATGATTATTCCGAATTGGATGATTGATGGGACATGTGGACACTACTTTCTTAATACGGGGAGACCACACATACAAATTATTACTCAATAATAGCATTCATTCTTTTGGAGGGTGCTAACTTTATTTGATACTATCCTACGAAAAGCCAATCATATCACCGAGCAGCAAAGCACGATATTTCTCTGTCGCCTCCTGCAGCTTGATCAGCACCGCAGCAGATAGCATCTTAACACCGTTCTCCTCTCCGCCGTCTTCGCCACGCGTATTGTTAAACACGTCGCTAACCCACTCCTGCGTCTCGACAACCTCGCGCGGATGCGCCTCGCACAACCGCCGCATGTCCGACCCCTCGTTGACCTCCAGCATCGCAGCCAATGCAACAAGCAGCGCGTGTGTCCCAGGAACGTCCCCGTTGACGTGGGCCCGTACGCCGAGAAGCAGATCCCAGAGCTCGGCCGTCATCTGCGGGAGGGCTAGCGTTGCAGGGCCCGCGGCGTGGATGAGAACAGCTAAGGTCTTGAGGTAGAGGGAGAGGAGGTACGGCTGGATGAAAATGCCCGAGCGGGTGGAGTGGGAGCGCAGTACGTGCTGGAAGCGGGCAGTCAGGGGGAAGAAGTAGGACGCGGCGAGCATGGAGGCCGTCGTGTTGGGGATGGCGCGGAGGCGAGGTTTTTTAGCAGCCTTGGAGGGGAGACGGGAGGTAAAGGTTGAGAGTTTGAGGACGTCGGGGCCCGTTGTTGCGTCTGCCGCGTTGGCGGCTATAGGGGCGAGGAAGGAGGATGTCAGAGAGTCGGCGATGGTGTCCAGAGCGTTGGCGGGGATGGCCTTAAGATTTGCGGAAGGGGAGAGCTGGTTTGATACTGTAGAGGGCTCGAGATAGAGTGCCTCCATCTTCTCTGGGAGGCGCTTCGAGGGGAATGACGCGGCTGTAGCATGCTCTGAGGTGTCGAAGCCGGCGAGCTCACGGGCGCTGAGACCGAGGACGACAAGGATCGAGGCGCGCTGGGAGATGGAGTAGTCGCCGTCGAAAAAGGTCTTTGCGAACCACTGGCCCATCTTCTGCGGCTGGGCGACGACGACGGCGATCATGCCCTGTAGGCGAAGCTCGTGGAAGTCTTCGATCTCAAATTTGTCCTGCAGGCCGACGAGGAGAGTCACGAGCTCGTCGGCATGAGAGGAGACCTCGGTGCCGAAGTTAGCCTTGCGGCGGATCAGGGGCGGGGCGGTGGTCAGGGCGAGTTTCTGCTTGTCGTAGTTGTCCGTGTCTCGGAGGTAGGTGATGAGGTCGCGGATGTAGACAGGGGCTCTCGGTTTATCGCGACGGATTAGCGTCGCATCTTCGTCCGAGTCATTTTCATCGTCGGTGGGCTTGACGTATGGGACGAGGTCTTCGTCTTCGCTCTCGGAGTCTGAGATTTCCTGGATTATGGATTTTGAGAGGGCGGTTGTCTGCTTCGCCTTTGGCGCACGTTTAGGACTGGGTGGTTTCGGTGCTAGTTGTTGTGACCTCACTTCCGCCTTAGGGATAGTGACCAAAGAGTCGATGGGTCCGGTTTTATCCAATGTTTTGACGAGGTCTTTGTAAAATTTGGCCTCTTCAGTTGCCATCTCTTCCATCTTGAAGTCCAACTTCTTGTCGCCGCTGTCTATAAGGCTAGAAAGCGCCTCCCCAACAATCATGCCCAAGAATCTGGCCTTCTCTTGTGAGGCACCGATTCTGTTGGAGACGGTGTTCAAGTAGTTTGAAGACCGCATCAGCATCTTGAACTTCACCGGCGACCACTTATTGACGTAGCTGGCGCTGAGAAGTAGAACCTGAGCATGGGCTTTGTATCTTCAGTAAGTATCCAGAAAAAGCAGAATTGGAAGGTCTTACCTTGCTGCTGCATAATCGGAGAGTGCTTAATGTAGAGCTGATCCCCAAATTGGTGAAGACTCTTCTCAAAGACCAGAGCAGCACATTCCCTGTCTTGCGCGAGTGCAGCCAGCACCGCCCGTCTGATGCCGATATGATCGCCAAGACCAGCGCCAGTCGAGCTGGTTAACCAGGAAACCAGATAGGCTTTTCGGCTCTCGTCGTTTGATACCATCTTCTCAACTACACCCGCAACTGCGGATATGGTCGCATTGAGCTTCGGCAGTTCAGCGTCATCCAGCTTATTGAGAAACATTTCGGACAGATGCTTCAGAGCAGCGAACATGACTCGCTTCTGCTCCAGCTGGGAGAATTGGTTAAAGACCTTGAAGAAAGCATTGTGGCTTTCGTCGAGGCTTAACAACATATCCCTAGTGAGCTGCCTCATCAAGCTGTCTAAAGGAATGTTAGTGACTCTATTCGAGATTAGATGACTTCAAGGGTCCGATGCTCACCAGAGTAGCCTAGACGAAGGGATCTCGTGAACAATTCCGAGCAGAGCTTGGCATCGTCAGACGAAATGTCGCTTTTTGCCCAGTCCGCGATACTTCTGCCCAACCACTTGCTGTACTGCTGTCCGTCTGCGATCCAAAGGTGGTTCCTCGCGGTTCTATCTGGGTTGGCGATGGCATCTGCCTCGGCTGCAACTGTGACGAGCCGTCCACCGGCTATTAGTGCCGTAAATTCATGCGCCATCGGCCGTCGTCTTGCCACAGAGTCCAGTCCCGAGCTGCTTGCATTCCACAGCGCGGCGAGGTGCTCATCTTTGTCAAACACCGCCGAGCAAACCTCGAGCAGCATATTCAGGTTGAGTGCAAGGTCCGGCCGCTTCACCTCCTTGGCACTAGCCTTGGACTCCTGGATCAATGCCTTCATGCGTGTGATGACAGCATTAAGACCCGTGACGCTCCTCAGACATCTCAACAACAACTCCAAGTCCCTTGAGCTGCCGTCGTCTTGTATACCCGTTTCCCCAAAAACTTCTTCTTTCAGCAGGGGCCAATAGTTGGGAACAATCTCCGAGACTAGACACTGAATAATCTGCGCCCCTTCAGGGCTCGGTTGTGTGACTTTGAAGCCTGAGGCGGCAATGGTGCCATGGTCGAGGGACTTGAGGACAGCTATGAGGTTGTCATAATCCGGCTGTCTATTCAGGCTTTCCAAAGCAGCTTGAACGGAGGTGACGTCAGATAAAAGCTGTGTAATCTGCGCGGGCCTTTTGCTCGATTTCGACTCTCGCAACAGAGGTTCGTTGGGCTTCACCTTCAGGTACGTTTTGCTGACTGGGGTGAAGAAGTCATCCATCATTCTAAATCCCTTCTTGAGTAGTAATTGGCGGTCCTTGCATGTTACTAGGGGAATCCATACAAAGTTCTTTTTTCTTTGAATGCGATTTGAGCGTATTGAAAAATCCTGCCTCTGCCTTGATATTTCAACACCAAGTTTTAGTTCATTAGGAATCCGAATGCCTCCTTCCAACCCAGAAATATAGGCAGCCAAAGCCGAAAATACAGTAACAACACTGTGACTGGCATGTTTCCGTTCACCCCACCGTCTTACAAGCACACCCCGGAATGCCCCACTTTGGATAAGATAAGTCGTGATAACATCTATCGTGCACAGACAGATCCCAGGCACCGCAGCTGTATTTCATCATGTCGGCCCTCCACCTGTCGTAGCTCTAGCACAACCACGAACGATCGCCCCCTCGCATCCACCACCTTCAAGCCAAGTCAGCTTGATACCCGCAAACATGGCTACCGAAGCTCCCGTACCTATAGCCACTGACCCAGGCTTCGCTTCAATTGTTGACGAAGGAAAGCGATGGTGAGTTTTCCCCCTTCAATGTCTTTATTGGCGCTGCGCATCCATGTGCTGATGCCATCATGAACTAGGACCTACCTTGACAACATTCGCAAGAATCCAGGCCCTTTCAGCGACCCTGAGGTTGCTGGAACAGAAGAAGCCTTCGAGCAGTTTGATAAGATCAAGGTTTTGTAAGTGGAGAACAACTGGAGTTTTTTGTGCCTGTTCGCTGACAATGGGTTGACAGAGTCATGTTCGTGATCCCCTCCTCCAAGCACGAAACATTACGACTGACATCCATGGAGCGGTGCTGGTGGTTTAGGTTGCGAGATCTTGAAGAACTTGGCTATGTCCAAGTTCAAGGACATACATGTCATCGACATGGGTAAGCATTGACCTGTGTCCGGTGCTCTGCCTGGAAATAACGAGTGGACTAGACACCATTGACATTTCGAACCTTAACCGACAATTCCTTTTCAGAAAGTCCGACGTAGGCAAGTCCAAGGCTGAGGTTGCAGCTCAGTTCGTCATGCGCCGCGTCAAGGGCGTTAGGATCACAGCCCACAACTGCCCAATTCAAGATTTCGACCACGACTTCTACAAGCAATTCCAGTTTGTTATTTGCGGCCTGGACAGCATTGAAGCCCGCAGATGGATCAACGCAACTCTCGTTCAGATCGCCGAGGAGGGGGAAGATCCCGACTCCTTGATTCCTATGATTGATGGAGGCACAGAGGGATTCAAAGGACAGGCCAGAGTCATCGTACCCTCGATCACTTCGTGTATTGAGTGCCAACTGGACATGCACGCGCCAAGAGCTGCTGTTCCCCTCTGCACCATCGCCTCTATACCCCGTCAACCCGAACACTGCATCGAGTGGGCGCATGTCATTGCTTGGGAAAAGGAGAAGCCGTTCCCTAACCTGGATAAGGATGACCCCACACACGTGTCTTGGCTCTTCCAGAAGGCCCTCGCTCGTGCCCAAGAGTTCAACATCACTGGGGTGACGTACGCTCTTACGCAGGGAGTCATAAAAAACATTATTCCCGCCATAGCGTCTACGAACGCCATAATCGCAGCAGCATGCTGCAATGAAGCCTTCAAGCTCGCCAGCTCGGCCGCACCGACGCTCGGGATGGAGGAGAATTACATGATGTACTCTGGTAACGATAGCATCTACACGTACACCTTTAAGCACGAGAAGAAGGACGATTGTCCGGTCTGTGGACAGCAGTCGCGGCCATTAGATGTCGATCCCAACAGCACACTCCAAGATCTTCTGGATTCATTTGCCGTCCGTCCCGAGGCCCAGCTAAAAAAGCCATCGATCAGAGCGGATAATAAGACCCTTTACATGCAGTCCCCGCCCGGCTTAGAGGAACAGACACGGCCCAACCTCGAAAAGACTATGCAGGAGCTCGAGTTGGAAGACGGGCAGAACGTGCTCGTCACGGACCCTGCGTTCCCTCTTCAGTTCAACTTTTACCTGCGGTTCAAGACGACCGCATGAAAGGATCTCGAGGCTCATGATTAATGGTGGATGATAATGACAGCATGTTGCATCCTGAACACAAGAAAGGTATAGCATCATGGGCGCGCTCACACAAAAGGAAGCGACTAGAGAAAAATCATGAAGAATAAAAACCAATGTCATAATTAACTTTTTTCTTGCCATTGCCAGCCAACCCTTGCAAACCAGAAACCACGGGATATCTATAGGTATGGTACATGTGCGGTGAGGCTTTATCTAACCATGTTGATGACCTGTTGCTCAAGACGGATGCACCTCGTCTTGAACTGCTTAACCGACTCCAAAAACAATTCATCGCTATCCCACTGTCCAGTGCTCTCGATAGAGAAGATGAAGTGGTCCCGTACCCGGCCTAGCTTGACCTTGCCCTCGAACTCGGGGTGGCGCAAGCACTCACGACTGACCGTATCCTTCATAGCGTCCTTGACGACGGCTTTCTTCTCGCCCTCGTGACCTTCGTACCCGCTACCAACGATGGCAGCTTCCTTCTTCGTGACCTCCTCGATGCCAATGACGCCCTGGGGGAAGCACTTTACAAACTTCTCGGCGTCCTGGCCCAGAATCGGTCGCGTGATGTTGATGGTGGGCATGAGGCGGTATGAGGCGGTGGCGACAGGGGAAAACTTTGCGTGGTCGGCGCCGATGCCCTTGTGCATGTGCATATCGAGCTCGATGCACTGGCCGGGACGGAGCTTGGCGATGAGGATGTCCGGGTTGACGGGGCGAATAGCGTCCTCGCCCGAGAAGAACTCGAGCTGGCGTCCCGTAGGCACGAACTCAATGTCCTTTGCGTAGACGCTCGCGTTGATGAAAGCCTTGTTCGGGTCGGTCTCGCCGGGGGCAGCGTCCGGGTTGCGGGTGCACTCGATGCGCAAACGCAGCTGGACGGTGTTGTAGTCGAAGGAGCCCTTGCCGCCCTGCTCGGGCTTGCGGTACCACTTAAGGAATTTGTGGATGCCCTCAGGGTTTCCGGTGAAGGGAATGAGACCGAGGCGGTGGGCGAGGACCTCATCTTGGATGACGGACGTGTTGTTTTCGATGTAAACGTTCTCGATGGCGATGGTAGGGATCTCGGCAATCAGGGTGCGGCGAAAGGCGTTGGCGATGGAGGCGTCGACGCCGAGAAGGGAGAAGGACGCCTCGTGCTGAGCGTTGTGGTGGAATTGGACACGGAAGTTGGAGGCGAAGCGGTCGAGGTCCCAGGCGTGGTCCTCACCGGCGTAGGTACCTGGGTAATCGGTTGAGTTTACATCGGTGACGGTTTCCTTGTTGATGCCGACTATCTGGGACGCAATCTCGTCAGTATCTAGAGGCGCGTCCAAAAGCCATTGCCTTCACTTACCCTCCGCCGGTCCAGTTCAGCTTGACTGGGTGTTGAAGAGGGCGCCATGGTGGGGGTGTGTGATATGGCTGACGGCTCTGCGAAAAGTTGCGGTCGCGATGAATGCGAAATAATTTTTTGAAGGACCCCTCTATCTACACCGAGACTATGCGGCTTACGTACACGCCCATAGAGTGTTAGTACCAGTTCCCTTCCGGAAGAAAATCTGGAGAAGCCAGAGTGGGGCCTCGGATGTCACAGCGCTTTGCTTGTTCGTGCATCCTAGCACCAGCCAGTGCCGAGACCAAAATGCCAACTACATCCAATCTCAGGTGCTTAGAGAACACCATTGACGAGGATGAACTGTTTTCCCAAGCATTACAAAATACTCTTTCAATTTTATCGTCTATATCGTTGTAATGAGAATTCTCATCTGGACCCATCAACGGTTGTAACACAGCACTGAACTGTTCATTATCAATCCTTCCGATCTGGCCAGGGCACTGGCGCATTGCTCCAGACTTCCCACTCCTGACAGTTCCCATGAGACAGGTGTGCATAAATACTGGCAGCACCACTGAGCTTTATTTTAGGCATACAAATGTCACTCGCATAGGTCTTGAGCGTTATGGCACCTCCTGAGTATGGCAAGATCAACGCTTACCTTGTCTCCTAAGGTGCGCTTCTCAGACTTATCCTCTATGTGGGTGGAGTGCAAGCCATTCAAGCGAATTTAGACGCATGAAAACAAAAAGCAAAAGAAAGATGACCTGTAATAGTAACAGCTTTGAGGTAAGCCAAATGTGCAATGGAGGAATCGTGGGTTACACTGAGCCCAGCCTCCACAACCTGCTAGTTCGAACAGCGCACCCTTGGATTGCCAGTTGTTACTTTACTAGGATATCGTTTCTTCGACACTCTAAAAATTACGGTATCATGTAGAAAATCCACTCCCAAAGTAGGACTGGTGACAGCTCTGGCGATAGGGCGCCATAAGCAAGACCGCTCTGGGGAAGGAACGATGGGTCGGGTATCGTATCAGCTCACCCCAGGACGTCGGTCTCTGGCCGGAGGCAGAATGTTGAAGGGCTGTAGAAAATAATGTTGGAGACTGAGGCAGCTCACCACACCTTCCGTACCTGCCATGTAAAGTGGCCCCTTCCTCCAACTTCCGTAAGTTAGGGTACTTCGTTCACCTCAGTTCTGAGCTCTCATCCATCCCAACGACACCTACTACACCCACGTGAGTGATATTTAAAGCGACTGCAGTGGAAAAAGATCATATCTTTGACAAGAACTGCATTCTCACCTCTGAACAAGATAATACTTCTGGTTTTATCGAGGTAGAAGATACTCACACCGGGGTTAATTCGACCTTACGACATTCTTTCACCCAGAGCAACACTAACCCATTGTCCGGGCACAAACAGCTCATGATTTATCTGTGCGGATACCGTTATCGCTATACAGAATCCTACCTTCTGGTCTTTCTTTATACGACCTGACCAAGAAAACCGCATTCAGCCCACTCACAGCGAGCCAGTAATCTACTCAAAATGGTGGTGAATGCGACCGCCCTGGTATCGCCATGGCGATGCGAGGTCTCACCCGCAGATGATGCCCGTCCTCGCTCTGCTGCACCGGCGGCTTATCAATCTATGGCAACAGACCTTCGTTACTCGAGGGAAACCTTCGAGGTAAGTAGAGGGCAAAATATCTTGTTCCTCCCCATTGTTTCCTTCCATTGTACATTGTTTTAACACAGAAAAGACTTGCTCCCTCCCAGTCAAGGCTGGAATCCCTTCTCTCCAAACCCCCAAACTCGCTTTCGCAACCCAGATGTCGAATAAAAATT
This sequence comes from Colletotrichum coccodes, assembly GCA_020466075.1. Taxonomy (NCBI): domain Eukaryota; kingdom Fungi; phylum Ascomycota; class Sordariomycetes; order Glomerellales; family Glomerellaceae; genus Colletotrichum; species Colletotrichum coccodes. The sequence goes on from JAIMZG010000452.1 coordinate 34,998, forward strand.
ACCGCGGCAAGCAGACCGCTTCTCCTGGCTACTCAGGTGGCAAGAAGAGTCGCAGAGGCCGTCTCTCTGCGCTCTTCGGCCGCGGCCCCGAGGAATTCGGTGATTCTGCATACCATCCAAAGGCCTCGAAGAATGAGGTTGAACCTATCAACAACGGCTTAGATAATTTATCTGAACAGAGCGGTCAGTTTCAAGAGTCCGTTATCGCACACAAGAGCGAGCGCAATGATAATTTTACTCAAAGTTCGAACGCTGACGTCGTCGCTACTCGCCTTACCGCCGACGAAAAGAATATCCAGGACCTTGACCACACTTCTGTGGTCAAGACGCCTGAATCTGTCAGCTTTTCTGAGACTAATCAGGTCCCAGTTGTCGCTGAGGTTCCAGTGAATCAATCAGCTATATTTCAGGCTTCCGAGAATGAATTCGCTGGCAACGACATCACTCACGGGGTTGTTTCGAACCTCTCGACCCCGAGCCGGGCCATTAACCTGCCAATTCGTCGCCACAAGAGAGCCTCGAGCTCATTCAAGATTGTGGACAAGAACACCGCAGATGCCGTTCTGCTCCCGGCTTCTTATAAAGCAGCATTACCCCAGAACAGCTACGACCGCTCTTACCATAAGAAGCATCCTGGCGCGAACGCCAAGATGCAAGCGGGTCCCTCTGCCCAGTCGTTCACGGTTAGCCAAAAGCGAGATGAAGAAGTTCAACTCCTCCAGTCAACTCACGCCGTCTTCGGACTCTCCAATGCCACTAATCAGATCTCCGACTCTGGCACGACCATAGTAACTGAGGACACTGGTCTACTGCCATCAACCACGTACACCGCATCTGAGACTTTGTACAGCATTCCCGAGGTCTCGCGTAACGAGAGCATCTCGGCCGAGAAAAGTCATCTTCTGTCTTCAACCCCTTACATTGAGTCTGGCCCTGCCATAAATACCTCTCAAATCAACGAGGCCTCTGTTGGGGGAACCCACCTCCTGCCTTCGACATCCTATGCAGCTTCTTCTTTCTTGCATGGCGCACTCAAGACTCCGACCTTTGATAAGGCCCATGCTGAAAAGAAGGTCCGCTTTGCCGTCAATCCGTCCATCAAGGTCGACAGGGACGAAAATGAAGATGGAGATTCGGATGATTCTGACAAGACCATTAAACCGGATTTTGGTGGAACGAAGACAGCTCCCAACCCCATTCTGTCGCCGTTAATCTGGGGCAAGGGATCTGAACCCAAAATCTGGCTCAAGGATGGCAAGCCTACACTTTTCCAGCCCCAGCAAGAGCCTAGCTACTACACAAACCCTCTCTGGTCTCGCCAATATCCCGAGATCCTCTCAAACGATACGTATGTCAACCCCCACGTCGCAAGATACGCTGAGAGTACCACTTCCATGGACGGTAGCCAGTACTCTGAGACTCCTGCTGCCAATTCTAACACCAACTTCGACATGGGCAACACCTTCCACATGAACACTGACTCGAACACGAACATGAGCTTCGAGGCGGGCACTCCGACCCCTCGCGCTATTTTTACGGAAACTCCTCGAGGCACGAACACTTCGCCAGCTTCTACCAACCAGACCTTCGTTGGGCGAGACTTCCCGGAGCAGCCCAATACCCCGACTGGGTATGCCCACACGCCCCGGTACAGAACCCAAGTCAAGATTGAAGTTGGCGGTCGTCGTTTCGTCACTACCTTCGAGGTCCTTGAGAAGAGCCCCTGGTTCAGACACTTGTTCTCCATTGACTTCCGCAACTGGTACCACGACGGTGTCTTCCACATCGACAATGACGGCGATCTCTTCGCTCACATCCTCCGCTACCTGCGAACGGACCTATACCCTTTCTTTTGGGATTCACGAAACGGATTCGACTATGTCATGTATGCGATGATCAAGCAGCAGGCTCACTACTACATGCTCTACGATCTCGAGGCCTGGATTGCGGCTCAAGAGTTCCACGAAGTTGTGGAGACCCAGGTCGTTCACCGGAAAGTGACTGTCCCTCATGAACAGGTGTGGGTCCACAAGCAGCGCCTCATGGGCAACCACTCCTACGTGATCTCCGGCGTCGTCAACAACGCGAACCATATCACCAACCGTCAGCGCGACGGTCAGTCCCATACTGCTGGCTACTACCAGAGCGAGAAAGAAGAGAGCTCCGGATCGAAGGGCAAGGCGAAGGAGATCGTGACGCCCAGGGTCGATGATGATGGTACGGTTGCGCTTCTCACCACTGAGAAGATAGTCAAGATCAACATGGATCAGCTGCGCCATTTTTAAGACACAGGCCATATTGGACGGTCTCTTGTGTCTAATGTCAGGGTATTCAGGAGTTTGGCCATGCGGAGAGGACGAATGCGGTCCTTGGTTTGGTCAACGGACATTTCACTTTGTTGTTCTCTGAAATCAGCCATGACAAGGGACGGATATGGCCAAGGATTTGCTCATCAAGGAACTCGCTTTCCAGTTTCAGGACTCGACGAGAATTTGCCGTGGTTACGGTCCTGCCTTTGTTTATTAGTAACTCTACTTGCACAGCCTCATATCACGCCTCCGCAGTCAAGGAGGGCGATGGCTTTTGAATGATGATACTCTCTACTCAGTTAATATATTGATGGTGAAATACAGAGACACCCAAACGCTCGGCAGACTCCAAGACATATTATGCAACGAAGTTGGAGCTTCTCGGTAAGAAACTTAAACAACGTCATCTCAAAATGTATCATAGTAAGCGTGATGCGTCAACGAATGCTGCTTCGAAAGCTAACGAGTTCAACATGTTGAACGGGCTCCGAGAAACTCTGGCTTGCTGTTATAATACGTATCAAAATAAGCATATAAATCATCTTGGCTATTGAGTTACTGCTTTAACCAAATATTTGGGACTACAAACGCATGAGTTCCTTCATCGTCATGTATTTCTCGCCCCTAAATGGTTTGTTTTCATTCTTCAAAAGCCAACCCACTTCCTCTTTGGTAGCATGCCGTCTTCTCCGTTGTATGACATGGAGATATTTCGCTGAACAGAGAAAGACCCTTGAAAGTTATACAGGCTCTGTACTGAAAAGCAAAATGTTCTCAATGAGCTTGGGAATCGCGCCTGTCCAAGTCTGGTTTTCCCCTAGGGCCCGAGTGGCCTTCGGGTGCTGGAGGTCGTCTTCTTCAGTACCTTTATTTTTATGTTAAGGGTGCCCGAGAAGCTTGGAGACTAGAACAAAATAGGGACACGGGTTGCGGATTTTGGATAGCAGCGTTTAGAAGTGCCGAGGGTATTGAGAAGCGGTACCCATCCAATTGCCTTATGGCTCCTTCAGCTCTACCCTTGCTGAGATGTGGCAGACAGTGGCTTGGTTGTGTGTTTCCTTTCAGCTGCAGCTCGCATATGGGCTGAGCTAGCTAGGAACAGTTCAAACACAGTAAGTTTGATGCGCAGCCGATGAATGTTGATATAACGATAGTAGGACGGGTTGCACCTGCACCGGCATCATTATGACCTCCTTTCGCATCAGGAGAGAGCACTGCAAGGCTGCAGCTTGAGGAGACCGCTATTGGATGTAGAGAACCACGGCAGGATAGTGCCGCTCAATCCTGACGATTGCCATGTTGAAGAGCAAATATGTGGTTTCCCATACGCCCCTCGAGGACTCTGGGTGGGTTACAAGCCGCGACTCAACCCGACGTAGGTCAATACGGTTATGCGTTCACTGTACCGCTCAGAAGTCCTATGGGCCCCATAACGCCAATCACAAAGTGGAAAAGACTTTAATCAAGTCCATTTGCCGGAATAGCTGGGCATTAGACTTGGGCCAAGACCCGTCAGTTCGACGTCGATAGTACGTGCTGAGCATATGTAGAACGGGGTCCCTTCGTAGTGCCAGCCAGAAGTGTCACCAAGTTATCTCAATAAATCAGACCCAAAGTTCATACGGAACTGGCCATGTTTCGCACGTCAAGCTCCTAGGAGAACCAACCCATCGCCCCTCCGTATCCGCACCCGCATCCGGGTGCGGACACGTCACTTATAGACAGCTAGTCTGCCCTGACGGGGCCCCGCAGCTCGGCCGACTCTAACGTCGGCGACGGTGGTGCCGTAGTTCGCTGCTACATAAGCGTTCCTGTCTCCCGTCGTGCTCACTGCCGCCACTCATCACTTTGCATGCATAATGTGAGTGAAGTTGGATTAAACTTTCTAACCTGAAGCGCTAGGCCGCCAAGGGGCTCGCTCCTGGAGCGAAACATGGCTCGTTCACTTCCCGTTCTCTTTGTTCCTCCTCTAATTCCGTGTCTTCCGGAATGCGGGGAACTTTCCCCAGAGACATTGGCAGACGTGAGAAGAGGTAAGACCGCCGAAGTTGACCGTCGTCATCCACTTTCCACCGACCGCGTATTCGGGTCCGTGGGAGAAACTGACAAGGAGTCCCCGTCTGACACGTCAAGTGTGTCACATGCAACTTCTCAACGGGCAACTTTCGGACCTGGAAGCATAAGGACGAGTCTCTTTCTTCATATCCGCCCTCAAACAACACAATACAGCTGTAGAGAGTCAACCCACTTTGAGGCAAAGCATCGTTATCTCGCCTTTCGAAAGGTTTTCAATATTTGTCTCCTGATACAAGACGAGGCATTGTAGACTGCGACTTCTGCGACTGGATCGTTTCAACCCAAAGAATCTAAATCATCATCTCACATTGAATATGTTGAACACCTCGGTAACCTTGACCCACGCCACCCAGCTACCAGCGGGCATGTCGCGTGAGGACGCCATCGCTCTGCTCCACGACGCGGAGCACCACATCAAGTGCGACCCTAACATGAAGGACTACACTAAGCGTACACCCGAGATACCGCCGACAGTGCCCAAAGACGTGGAACCCGTCGCCGCGACGCAGTGCTACACTGTCACCGACAGCGTGCCGACGCTGCTGCCCAAAGGGATCTGGGACCGCGACGCCGTCAGCGACTACGAGTTCACCTACACCGAGGACGGCAGCTTCGTTCGCACGAGTTGCCCGCTTAACGTCATGCTGGAGACGCGCTGGCGCGTCAAGGACGCTGCTAGCGGTGGCGGGCTGGAGCTGGAGGAGGTTATCGAGATCAAGTGCTCGCGGTTTTGGCTAGCGTTGTGAAGGGACAGTGTGAGGTGAACTGGAAGGATTTTCACAAGAAGATTCTAGAAGGCAAGGCATGATGAGCCGACGGGAAGTCTCGTAAGGGGGAGTGAGTTTAAGAGTGATCCGACAGGACCGGACTGTAGATGGCAGAGGCATACGTGGCGTGGATAAATTCATATTCGAACACTGTCCAAGTCGAATGATGCTGTTTTCATCATAGAGTGATATGCAGGTGTCACACCTCACATGAGGCTGCTTCGCCCACCGATTTCCATGCTTCCCTGTCCATCCTTCATCTCACCGCTTCGGCCCACGACAAACTCCCGGTAAATCCTCTGCAGTCTCGCACGTTCCTGGGCGCTGATACTAGACCTCGTACTTTCGAGGGCTTTCATCAAGTGCTCCAACTTTACCACAACCTCCTTGTCGTTGGCCGACTTTGTCTCCCCGTCAGGACGCTGAGAATGCTTCGCCCGCTTTCGAGCAAGCTTAATGCCCTCCAGTTTCGCAAGGATCGCGGCATTCTCGACCAATTCAGTTTGTCGGCTGACCGGTTTGATGGTTGGCGCGGCATCCTGGCCGTAGCGGAACTGCACAAAGCTAGGAACGGAATGTTGGGATGGAGAGGGCTTCCCATTCACCTTGCCGTTCGTCGTGTGAGTGTGATCAGCATCGCCCAGGACGTCGTGGATTGCCTCAAGTTGCGAATTAGACACCAGGGCCTGAAGGTCAGCACCAGAGAAGCCTTCGGTTTTCTGAGCAATATCAGTCCACGCATCGTCAGACTTGGTCAGCTCCTCGTCGAGTTTGACTTTGCTGGAAAGCGACTTAAGAATGTCGACACGGTCTTCCAGTATCGGCATGTCGCACAGAAGAGACTTGTCCAGACGCCCAGGACGAAGCAGAGCAGGATCGATCAGGTCTGGCCGAGACGTCGCCGCAAGCACGTAGACTCCCGAAAGGCCTTCCGCACCGTCCATCTGAGTGAGGAGCTGGTTCACGACTCTGTCCGTGACGCCCGTAGAGTCATGGCCACGTTTAGGAGCGATAGAGTCGAACTCGTCGAAGAACAGGACGCAAGGTTTAGCAGCTGACGCGCGTTCAAAAAGGTCGCGGACACTCTTTTCCGATGCTCCGATATACTTATTGAGAATTTCAGGTCCCTTGACACTAATAAAGTTGAGGCCACATTCTCCAGCAACAGCACTTGCAAGCAAAGTTTTACCACAACCGGGATAACCGTATAGTAGCAAGCCAGACCGCAGTCGGAGCGGGCATTGCTCGAAAATGGGGGCATATTTGGTTGGGTACTGCAAGGTCTCCAAGAGAACCTTACGAGTTTCTTGCAAGCCGCCGATGGAGCTAAACGTGGTGGTCGAGTGCTGCAGGGAGACATTTCTAAGAGAGGCTGGCGTAAAGCCCTTGAGAGCGCTGTCAAAGTCTGTGCGACTCAAATGCACTACGCCTCCTTCGCTTTCCGAGGAGTTGTTGTTCACCGACCTGATGATGGCCTCGTTCCGCGCTCGCGCGACCAAGAGGCTGATATCGCCGGGCATATAGCCATCCGTAAGACCGGCAATATCACAGAATCCAAGTCGGGGTCTAGAATGAACCCATCGGTGGCAGCATTACGGTTCTCTCGACTGCTGCCTTGGCTGCCGGCGTCCATCCACGCGCTGTCCTCGCCTGCAGCGCTTCCGTCGGCCGTTGGAGGTCGACTGCCATTCTGAAGTGCCTTTGGCATGTCCTCTGGGGCGACGGCACCTTGTCTGACAATGCTCTCCATGACCTTGCGTCTCACCTCCTTATTTGGTGCCTTCAGGTCCACGATCTCCCGGACTACATGGCCACCAATAATGACGTTATTCAGAGAATCTTTGCCTTCAGCAGTTGCCAGCAGAACCACGCCTGTTTCCACGTTGCAATATTGGCGGACGATGGACCCGATAATTTCACTGATTTGGCGACTTCTCCCGTTGTCGTTGCCGACTTGCAGTTCCGTCTCCACAGGACACAGTTTGTCCAGATCGTCTAGAACCACAAGCGCCTTACCTCCCAATCTGGCGCCCCAACTGGCTGACATGAATACTTGATTCAAGGTATCCTTTATAGTGGCTATTCTTGTTTCATCGTTGACCAGTTTTCGGCAGGGGAAGTAAGTGGTGTGAAAGAGAAGGTCTTTGCCAAGTTCATGAGCCAAAGATCGGGCAACAGCAGTCTTGCCGGAGCCCAGCGCACCAGTGAGGAGAGTGGAGGAAAGGTGCGACAGATGGCTTCGAAGATCTTGCAACAACTTATCGATGCCGACAAGCTGGCCCTCGTAAGATAGCTGAAGCTCGGCGATGCTGTCGTTGTTCATCCAAGATGGTCGTGGAACCGGGTCTCGGACCTCAATCGGGATCTTCTCACTCAGTCCTAATACCCACCGGGTTGATGATCTCAGAGGATCGCTGTTGATGGCTGGCGGGTCAAATTTGATGATACCTCCCTCCCAACCCTGAGGGGCCTCCAACCCTTCATAAAGACCAATTACTGAGCCATCTGTCAGAGGCCCGCTAATAAGCGAGGAAGCATCCTTACGAGAGCCGTAAAGGTGCTTGAATTGTTTAGATGCTTCCTCCTTCCCAGCTTTGGACTCCCCGCCAAACTTCAAACCATCTGAGGATTTTTTCGAGGCGGCAAATGGCTGTACAATCAACTTTTGGACCGCATCTAGCGGCCATTGCTGGGGCGCTGGCTCAATCTTTATAATTCCGCCAACAGATCTCGCGAAGCCTAGTGTCGAGCACAGTGCTGGTGAGAGGGCGATCGTTTTGCTATCCGGAGGATCGTCCCAGGCGCGTAGATTGGCAACGACCTTCGTGGCTACTTTGGACGTGCTGGCTGATTGTTCGGTGTCTTGCTGGGGCTTCTGCGTGGGGCTAGCTTGTTGTGTAGGTCGTAAGATGTTCACTGACACATAATTGACACCCCTGAAGTCTTTGGTGTACAGGACATCTCGGTCTACCCAAACACTGAAATCTTGAGTTACTAGGTCTTCGTCAAACCATTCCGTGCAAGCCGAGTGGGCTACTCCGCGCAGACACAGGGCGGGTTTGCGCTCCTCCCGTGCACTTCGCCGCCGGACTGTACTAGTGCCGCTGCGTTTGGATTTGGAAGTGCTTGCCACACTGCGGTTCTCTCCTAAGGAATGCGCCGTCTTAGCCCGGGTCTTTGGCGCAACAATGACCTCGGCATCGGGAGATATCTTGACGAAAGGAACGTCAGCCGCCGGTGCAGGGTCGAGGGAGACGACCTTAATGTTGGCTGTCGATGTCGGCGAAAGGTGCAACGTTAAGGCGTGGGAGGGGACCAGGGATCCGGAGCTCGAGGTGAAAGCGGGATTGGGCAACGCTCGTACTTGAGACAAAAGATTGAGCTCGAGGAATGTCGCGTGTAGTTCGATCATCTCCCAATCCTCCGGCGTAAGCGGCTCAATGTTGATCGTATGCGCGACAGGCGGATCAACGTGTATTGAGGCCATAACCTTCTGTCCGTCCGTAAGGCCCAGTGTATTGGCTAACGTCGCGTCGATCTCAACCTGGGCCACTTCTTGATCGCGTGAGGAAGTACCGCCTCTACTGCCATTGATGCCATCGCGTCCGACTATGTGTGCAACTTTGCGCTTGCTCGGCATGCCCGTCCACCCAACGAATATGGACCGCTGCTGGGATGCGCCGGACCCGGAGGCGCTGTTGGAAGCTCGGTAGCTCAGTTCGACGACGACATTCTGCGCAGGCTAGAAGAGTCCGTGTCAGAAGAGGGCATGCGGTAGGTAGAGGCGCAATTACTTACAGTGTTGACGTTGACGAGGAGTGAAACCAAGGATGCGGGGAGGTTGACAAGACAATTCTTGAGATGGGCAAGGGAGATCTCCGCCGGAGTCGACTGCCCATTGCGCCTTGAAGCCATGACTGAGACCGAACGTTTAGCAGTCCATAAAAAGGAATGAATCAAGAGAGTGTCGGCCTCTATGTAAAGAGCAGAAAACAATGGCGGCTGGTATTGCTACGGAGGGGGGTCGGAGCTCAAGCTGCTGAAGCTGGAGGTGGGAGTTCAGCCGAAAGTGACCCTGGCATGTGCCGACGCCGAGGCAGTCCCGGCAAGGGAAGTGACCTCCACCCCCATTGGATTTGAACACGGGGTAGCTGCAGGAGTACGTACCGATTCCTGACAGGAGTCTTCCGCCTCAGGCTAGAGATGCATCCGGTGGCTAAAAATCAATTAACCCTTGTGGCTTGCCCACGCGTTCTCTAAACGCGACTCTGTCGCGTTGCCCGTGTCGCCCGGCCAATCTCTCAATCCCTAGTCCCGTTGATCTCACATTCGATTCTTCCCAGCCCCCACCGGCGCCAAATAATCTTCAATCCGATAGCTGCACAACCGTACGGATACCCAATACGACTCCCCGCAGCCGTCGCAAATACGAATATACCAAGCACACAGCTGCATCACCACCAGACGCACAAAACTGTCCCCGAAGGAGCGAAGAAACCCCCAAAGCCGATACCGCATAGATTCCATAAAGATGGCGCTTCGTCAGTTCAAGGCGCCAGTAGCGTATGAAGCGCAGCAAAGTACGTGCAACTCTCGTCATTCCTTCTGCGCACCGCCTTCGCGACTTATCGCTCACCCACGATAGCTGCGCTGGAATCCTTCCTTCAAGACTTCAAGGCGTCGCCTGAGCAAACAATCTCGCATGCGCTCGGAAACATCACCATAGACGAAGATGACTTCACCGACGACGAGTTGATGGAGGATGACGAGACCCGCGAGACCCGCCGTCAAGCCAGGAGTGCGCCGGGGCCGAAATACAAGGTTATGATGCAGCAGCTGGCAGACCGCAAGATTGATGAGGTTATGATTGATTTGGACGACTTGGCGAGTGTAAGTTGCGCCGTGACCTTGGTTTCTCCCAACCAAAGCTGACAATGTTATGCAGTTCGAAGCATCACTCGGTGATGAGCTTCAGCTGATACAGTCTATCGAGATGAACACGAAGCATTACGTCGAACTCATGTCGAGGGCAGTCGACAAGCTTATGCCCAAGCCCAGTGTTGATACCAAGTATGTTTGGAACAGAGCCATTTTCCTCAGCTGTCTCATCTGACACTTGTCTAGCTTCAAGGATGATGTGTTGGATGTTCTTATGGAACGGAGGACTAGACGGAACGAGGCTTTGCAGCGAGCCGCTACTGAGCCGGTCGACGGCCAGCTCCCCGATCCGACGGCGGCCGATGACAAGTTTCCTGCCGAGCTCACTCGCAGATATACCCTTGCCTTCAAGCCGCGATCGGAGACCCCTACGCACCCGACCAAGGCCCTTGCTGTGCGAGAGGTTAAGGGCGAGCACCTCGGCCACCTGATCACTATCCGCGCTATCGCTACGCGTGTCTCAGACGTCAAGCCCATCGTTCAAGTGAGCGCATACACCTGCGACCGATGCGGTTGCGAAATTTTCCAGCCCGTCAACGACAAGTCATACGGTCCCTTGACCATGTGCCCCTCTGAGGACTGCAAGAAGAACCAGGCCAAGGGTCAGCTCCACCCCTCTTCGAGAGCCTCAAAATTCCTGCCTTTCCAGGAGGTCAAGGTTCAGGAGCTCGCTGAGCAGGTTCCCATCGGTCAGATTCCCCGAACCCTGACCATTCTGTGCTACGGCACCTCTGTCCGCAGGGTCAACCCTGGCGATGTTGTTGACGTTTCCGGCATCTTCCTTCCTACACCCTACACGGGCTTCAAGGCCATGAAGGCCGGTCTCCTGACCGACACCTACCTGGAGGCACACTATATTGTTCAGCACAAGAAGGCCTATTCTGAGATGATCGTTGACCCCGCCTTGGTGCGTCGCATCGATCAGTACAGACAGTCCGGCCAAGTGTATGAGCTCCTCGCGAAATCCATTGCCCCGGAAATTTTCGGCCACCTTGATGTTAAGAAGGCCCTGCTCCTGCTTCTCATAGGCGGTGTGACGAAGGAGGTCAAGGATGGCATGAAGATTCGTGGCGACATCAACATCTGCCTCATGGGCGACCCCGGTGTGGCAAAGTCCCAGCTGCTCAAGTACATCTCAAAGGTCGCACCTCGTGGTGTGTACACCTCCGGCCGTGGTTCCAGTGGTGTCGGTCTCACCGCTGCAGTCATGCGCGACCCTGTCACAGACGAGATGGTTCTCGAAGGTGGCGCTCTCGTCCTCGCCGACAACGGTATCTGCTGTATCGATGAGTTTGACAAGATGGACGACAACGACCGTACCGCCATTCACGAGGTTATGGAGCAGCAGACCATCTCCATCTCCAAAGCCGGCATCTCCACCACCCTCACGCCCGCACCTCCATCCTCGCTGCTGCCAACCCCATCTACGGCCGCTACAACCCCCGCATCTCACCGGTGGAAAACATTAACCTCCCCGCCGCTCTTCTCTCCCGTTTCGATATCCTCTTTCTCCTCCTTGATACCCCGTCACGCGAGTCTGATGCCCAGCTTGCCAAGCACGTTGCCTACGTTCATATGCACCAGCGCCACCCGGATATCGGCACCGACTCGGTCATCTTCTCCCCCATGAGGTCCGCTCCTACGTCGCCCAGGCCCGCACCTACCGCCCCGTCGTCCCCACCGCCGTCTCCGAGTACATCTCCAAGACGTACGTCCGCATGCGCGGCCAGCAGAAGCGTGCTGAGAAGAAGGGCGAACAGTTTTCTCACACCACGCCGCGAACCCTCCTCGGCGTCGTCCGTCTCGCCCAGGCCCTCGCCCGCCTACGCTTTAGCAACGAGGTAACCCATGACGACGTCGATGAGGCCCTCCGCCTCGTCGAGGCCTCCAAGGAGAGTCTCGCCGCTGAGCAGAGCGCCAACAGCCGCCAGCGCCTCAACGCCAGCAGCAGGATTTACAACCTTGTCAAGACCCTCGCCGACAGTGGTGCCTGCCGTGCTGACGACGATGAGGACGACGAGGAGCTCGGCGTCGAGCTTAGCCTGCGTAAGGTCAAGGAGCGTGTCATTGCCAAGGGCTTCACTGAGGACCAGTGGCTTGCTGCCTTGGAGGAGTACAACGAGCTCGATGTAAGTTTTTGTCATGTCACCCGACACTTCCCCGAACTTCACTAACGAAATACCACACAGGTCTGGCAAACAGCTGGAAACGGCACAAGGTTGGTCTTCATCACCTCCAACGGCGCAGAGAGGGACGAGCAGTAGAATTGAATTGGCCGGTGGCTGCCATGTTGGGATGGTTGCGTAGTGTCCTTGCAAAAACAACATTTCTCAATTAGTTCGCTTCTGTATAAAGGAAGCCTTGGGCATTTTGGCGTTTTGGTTAAACCATGAAAGGCAGAAGAGAGAGAGAGAGAGAGAGAGAGAGGAGGAGGAGAGGAGGAGATGGGACGTCAAGTAGTCGTCGACGTGGTCCCGTCGAATGAATCTTTTTTAAATGAAATTCAGTCAAATCGGATGAGTTATCGGCACCTGACCACCGTTCCGTGAGACACGAGTCGGGATTTGAAACAGCTTGGAATTCCCATGACTTTGATGATATGATTGTATAATACAAAAATTTACCTCTTCTACAGCGGCTTCTTGGTACACTAGTTCTTGTATACACGTCCTCTCTACTGTGACTCTCACACTTTCTTCTTCTCCTTTAGTACTGCAGCACACGCGAGTTAAGCAAGCTCGCCCTCTCCAGCTCACCAAGCACACCACCGCCGGCGACAGTCCACTTCTCCGCAACGGTGGTCTCATCGATGCGCGCGCGCATGAGGCCGCTGGCAGCCCAGTACTCCATGACAGCGCGGGCCTCCTCACGGCTGATGCCACTAACGTGGAAGGTCTCGACGCCGCGTACGGCCTCGTAGACGCGGTCGTCGTAGCCCTTGGCGTAAGGGTCGGGCGTGGGGACGTGCAGGTCGGCGGCAGCGGCGGCGGACTGGGCGAGGGCGAGCTCCATTGACGGGGAGCGGGGCGCGTTGCTGCGGCTCGTGGCGGCGACGACGGCACCACCGTTGGCGAGAGGGGTCTTGCCCGAGAGGGCGTCGACGAGGAGGCGGACGAGGGTGAGGTCGTGCGAGTGCACGAGGTTGTAGGACGGGTCGCGGTAGGCCGAGATCTTCATGATATGGGAGAGACCATCGAGGCCGAGGAAGACGGGCGGGCCGCCGGGTGACGTAGTGAGCTCGTGCCAGAGAGCCTGGAAGGCGGGCCAGGCGAACTCGGGCTCCTTCGCGGCGGTGGCAATGTCGAGCAGAGTACCATCCTTGGGAACGTGGAGGAGCTCAGGGTACTCCTTGGAGATCTTGTGCTGTTTCAGGACGGGGCCATTGGTCTTGACGATCTGCTGAAGGAGGTTGAAGCAGTAGCTCGGCTGGTAAAATTGAAGGGGCTTAGAGTTGGGAACGGGGCTGTAGTCAGTGTTGGAATTGGTGAGGTCTTGGGCTGTGAAGTGGTCAGTATGAAGGTTTTCAGACAGTCATGGGTTCTTATAAGAACGCACCTTCGGGGATGTTAATGACTACCCAATTGTTCAGCAACGAGTGAGCCATGCCCTGCAGCAGCAAAATGCTCTTTCCCGCAATCTTATCGCCCGTCAACACCATCCTCAAAGTCTGCCTCTCCTTGACGGCGCCGTCCAGCCTCTGCGCGAGCTTCACCGTCTCATCTCTGACCAAAACATGCGGCCTCCGGAATAGGCCCCAGTTCTGCGTCGTTTTGAACGCCTCAAGCGTCCGAAGCTGATCGACCAGCTTGTCCGGCAGGCGACCACAGACCCCTTGTTTTCGGCTGCGGCAAGCGTCTCGCTGCCGACATCTTGGAGACCCTCGACGGCCAGGGCGTTGTTGTTGCTCAGCGTGATGCGCTTGCGAAATGCCTTTCGCTCGCCTGGGGCTGGCTTCTTGACCCTGACGTTGTCTCGCTTCTTGCGAGCGTTCTGGTTGATCTTGCCGCGGCGGATATGCTTTCCAATGTAGGTCACTCGGCGGACGGCGGCGGAGTCGGCAGATGAGGTCGAGAACGGAGCGACACTAGCAGCGGTGTAGGACGTGATGATGGGCACAACGCGCTGCGAGAGAAGCCGAGGCGCTGCTGCTGCAGATGTCGTAGGCTGGTAAGGCACCGCGCGCAATTGGCGGCGGAAGCCATTGTGTTCGATTTCGGAAGGGGAGAAGAGCGAGCCCGGGTTGGCAGTTTTGATCGATTTCGAGACTACCGTAATATTATGAGGCCATTCGACTTGAAGAGGTGGTGCGTTCCGTCCGAGGCAGCTCGTCGAGTCGCCCTTGGGTAGCTGGGTCGTCGTCGTGCGATGTCCTGTCCCGAAAGCTCTCCCCCAAAAAGTTCTATGCTAGTAAATTCTCGAGACGTTAAAGCCACGCCCCCTTGGCTGCATGCTTCAGCCAATTTTGGGTGCTGATTGGCTACATCGATAATCGGCGCTGCGTTGATCCGACTTGCTTATCGCTATCAGAGATATCCGCCTGCCAAAATTTCCCAAGCAGAGAAAAAGTTCTGGATATCCCACTTGGACCTGAACAATCTCAATCTTCTGCAGCCGGACACCAAACCACCCTACAACCAGACCCAAACCGTCCAAGCGACAGTAACCCCGAACCACACCGCAAATTACAAGTCTGCGACACAGATCCCACAATGGCGCTCCCCATTTCGCGCCCCAAGCTGCCCGTCGCAGTCAACAAGCCGACGCCATACAATTTCGACCTGGGCCTGCTCATGGCCAACGATCCCAACCCTGTCGAGCTCAACAAGTCCGCGATCGAAGAGTCCCTCGCCGCCACAGCCCGCGACGGTGCCCAGGCCTTGATCAACCAGCTTCTGACCACCTGCCCTCTCCAGAGCACCACCGATGGCGTCCTGCTGTCCCTGCCACCCCCCTCGACGGCGCTCCCCGCGCGAGAAGCCTGTGCCGAAGCCTAAGGAGCCCACCAAGTGGGAGCGTTTCGCCGCCAAGCGTGGCATTAAGCCTAAGACCCGCGAGCAGCGCAGGAACCTTGTCTTCGACGAAGACACCAAGGAGTGGCGGGCCAAGTGGGGCTACAAGGGCATGAACAAAAAGGGCGAGGACGACTGGCTGGTCGAGGTTGACCCCAAGGAGGAGATGAATCGCAAGGAGGGAACCACGATCCAGGGCGACAAGCGCAGGGAAAGGAAGGAGAGAATCAAGCGCAATGAGAGGAAAATGAGGAAGAACCAGCGCGAGTCCGGGAAGCGGTAAGGAAAAGCTCTGGAAGGAAACTTTGTAATGCTTCGGGTTCAGCACATGGTACGGCGTTTACACGGTGGTTAGTCATTTCCAGTCACTATGGCTTGGGCGTCGGGTTCTCAAAAGGAATGAAATCGTCTCACGGGTCAGAGTTTCTGGCTGCAATAACAACTCAACGGTCGAACCGGCAACAGTATCTCTGCTGTGAACGTTGTCCTCCATTTTCCGTAAGAGGGATTTCCACGTGGATATCGCTACGTGCTAGTCCCCTTCGTCCTACATACAATAATCTTGTAGTGTACAGAGATCCCACGAACCCCTGCACTCATGTTGTTCGTGACCTGTGATGTGACCCGTCCCTCACCTCCTTTACCGGCAATTCGTGAATGCTCCTGGCTCATCCTATCCTGCCATGCAACTAAAGACCAAACATCGCTAGATTCGCAGCACTTCACAAAAGTAGAAAGAAAAATCAGGCGTCCAAAACTAGAAGCCACCACGAGCCTTGGCCGTTCGTGGTTATTCTGGTAGCCGGGAACCTGCTTGTTGATGGAGGCCAATCAAGGCAGTTTCCTGAAGACAATAAAATCGACGGCTTTTGTGATACGATTCGATGCCCTGGGGGTATACCAAATAGCACAATGCTGTGTCGCAAACAAAGCGGAACTCGGTCTGATTCCATGGCTCGCCTATAGGGCGGGGCGGGGCGGGGCGGGGGAGACCGTGGCAGTCGTCTGATCTGTGCTTTCACAGCACCGAGTCCGGGAGCCACTTGGGATAGGAAGAGAGTCGTCAATGGCGTGATGTCGTCAGTGATGATGTTGATGATGCTGAAGTGTTCCATGTACAAACGAGATCCGCCTGGGTATTCGAGGGAAGAAAGAAACAGTGGAGATTACCCGGAGTTAGGATCTAGAAACCGAGTGGTGAAAGGGGTTTGATGGGTGACAAAGGCCGCAAGTCGTTTGAGCCTCTGGGCACGTCGCGACCGCTGTCGATGGTGAGCGTCGTGGATATTGTCGAATTGGATGCAACGCTACCATTCGATTCAGAGAGTTGGAGGGGCTTTTTTTTTAGCCGCCTGTCCTTGGCTTGCTGTTCGGTACTGGCACTTGACTGCTTGCTGCTTTCGGAAGAGGACCCCGCCCTCTCCTCCGCCGTCTTAGTAGTAGCTGGATCTTCCTGCGCCGGCTCCTCTGCAGTCTCGCGGGAGGGCTTGCGCGGTTCCGAAAGGCCTTTCGGCGGTGGTTGATCGAACAGCTGGTATTCCTGCTCGATGAATTTTGCCTCGTTCTTGCACCCCTTCCAGCAGTCGCGCCAGTCGCAAACCAAGAACCTGAAGCAGAATGCGTCAATCTTCATGCATGGCTGGAAACAAATGCATAGGTTCCTGAAATCCATCTTGTTCTTGTCCGAGTGCGCCAGGAGCAGGCTGAGATGGCAGGTGATGGCGAAGAGAAGATAGTAGTTGAATGGCGAGAGGTTCGACAGCTCCTCGATCAGGAGCGGAGGCACGGTTTCGTAGCGACGCATTCTCTCGCGACGCGTTCCTGGGCTGCCTTGGGGAAGAGCTCGTCGGGCAGTTCTCGCAACCACGCCTTTAGCATGGAGCCAATAATGTTGATATCGTAGAGATCGGGCTGCTCAAATAGGTTGACGTCGTATTCTGGCAGGTCATCAGTAAAGCACTGGGGAGTGCATGAACCCGGGTGTACAGACCTTCATCAAACTTTCTCTGCCACTTTTTGATTTGCGGTCCGCTTCCCGGTACACGATACAGACCCTCCACATCGCAGCCCTTGTAATTCAGGTAGTCGATTGCGCGCCATGGGAATGCTGGCATCCAGAACTCGGTCTTGTCTCTTGAATCCTCCAAACGCTTCGAAATGCGTGTACGGCGCGTCTGTTCAACGAGAGGCAGGTTGATCGTCTTCAGCACGTAGTGCTCGTCGTCGATGATTGGGTCCCTCTCCGTCGTGCTCCCACTGCGGCCGCTCTTACCAAACAACCGATTGCTGAGCATGTCTCTTCCGCTCTTCAGTCCACCGAAAAAGCCGCCATTCTGCGATGAGGAATTTGACCGAGGGTGGTGGTGGTCTTTGTCTTTCTGGTTTTCCTTATTGCCCATGTCTCGAGGCGACGCGCGGTCTTCCGAGCGGTTTCGCCCAGTTGAATTGACCATTTCTTTGAGGGACTTATCGGATCCGATGGCCGGCGTATTGAGCGAGTGGTTACGGCCCGTGAAGGTGTGCGACGGTTCGGGTTCGTTGATCGCCACGGGCACGGGGCTGGGTTGCTTGTCCCTGGAGCTTGAGCCGTCCTTGTCGCGAAGCGACTTGTTCCGGCTCAAGAGACCGAATGGCTTCGACTTGCCCTTCTTTGCGGAAGAGGGTTGGGCGGGAGAAGGATCGTAGTCAACGGCGGAAGCTAATGACACGTCGGACCTGGACGGCAGGGTGGGTGCGGGCTTTGGACTGCGTGCTCAGCGTAGGATGGTTCTGCTGATGAATTGGCATACGGGTCAGCGGCTGAAGAAATGGTCTCACGATAGGCGAAACGGGGAATGGATCAGGTAGTGGGCCCTAGCTGCACAGGCAGTGGACACTGCGGTCTCAAGAAGGAAAGTTATCCTCGTACCTGAAGGTTGGGTGGATTGGTCGCTGCCCATGGGAGCATTGTCGGGGCCCTCGACATAGTTTGACCTCTCGAGTCAGGGTGCTTGACCTGAGTCTGTTGCTGGTTCTGGCGCTGAGGGTGTGAGGGCGAGGGGGAAGGGGAGGTGAGAGAATGCGTCGATTTGGAGGCTTTCGAGAAATTGAAAAAGAAGCCGCTGCCCTTGGAGGAAGCGGAGGTCTTGCCCGAGGCGTCTTCGGGGCGGTGCGTACGGGGGCCGATGGGGTTCTGTTGATGATGCTGGCGCGGGGGCGTGTCTTCGGAAGCGCGGTGGAGGGCGGAGGAGATGGGTTGATACTGCTGAAAGTCGTCGTCTTCAAAGTTTCGATGTTCGTCGGTTAACTGGAGAGACTGCTTGCCACTGGCGCTGGGCCTTTTCGGAGTGAACCTAAAGGGAGAGCGTGGGGATCTAGGAGAAGATTGCGATTTGGAGCCGGCGCTTGGAGGAACGGCAGAGGCGAGAGTTTCAGCAGAGCGAGGAAGAACGTCTTCGGGCTGGTCTGCGGCGGGCTGGGATTCTGACAGCGTCAGCGGCTGTGGTGCAGGCTTGCGACCCATGGCAAGGAAATTAATGTGCCTCTTCCGGGTCGCTGAGTAAAGTAGGAGGGTTTTGGGGGCCCGGTCAAGAAGGAATACCCGGGCAGAGCCAGAGAGAGCCGGGGATCGGCGACACAGACGAGGCGTAGAGCAGGCTGTAATGGGTAGTGGCAGAGGCAGCGGGAGCTTCTCAATCAGGCCAGGCCAACCCGGCTTAGGTATCCGTACCGTATGAATTCGACAGGGTGAGGTAAGGAGGTGAGACTCGAGGACAGAAGTACAGACGGTATGGTAGATGTGATGCCCGGCGGGCGGCTAGGTGGCGGGCTGTGTGGTGGGCTGTAGCAGTTGGTGCAGCAAAGCAAGCAGCCAAACAATGGAGACACAACAACAAAGTGACAGGATCAGGATCAGGATGGGATAGGTTGGGTTTGGATGAGCAAGGAAGCCTGGAAACGGTCCCTATCCTGATTTGTTGTCTGCCGCGGAAGGGCCAGCTGTTTCGGTGCGCGCACTGGGACGGACGGATCACGCATCTATCGGGGATATAGAGAGGGGAGAGGGGGGGTAAAGGCCGAAGGAGGAGGGCAGATTAGGAAAACCTGCGACAACTGGCAGAAGCACAGAGGTTACCCAACCCGAGCTGAGGTGTGTGGGCTGCGGGTGTGTGATTGTGCAAGCGAAAGACGGGATGGAAACCCGAGAGAAAAAGAGAGGGTGTGGGAAGAGAAGGGTGGATGGTTGTAAGGCGGGAGATCAGAGGGTGAGATAATAGATGGCAGGTAGGTTAGGCAGGTGAGGTAGATGGTGAGAGATTTAGAGTGAGAGTAAGAGTGAAAGTAAGGGCAGATGGGTGTGGATGAAGAGGCGTCAAAGAAGCTGATGCGACTATGCAACAGGGTGTTGGACTTGTAGGACCAAAATCTGGTCTTTGGCTCGACCTCTTCCAGGCTGTTCCCTATTGTAGGTCTGTGCACGAACAAAAAGGGCCCAAATGTGAAGGATGTATGGAGTTGTCCGACAATGAGGAAAACCTATCGTGAAGGGAGGTGATGGGCAGAATGGAAGAGAGAAAGGAATAACTTGGGTACCAGAGGGAGAGCAAGGGAGCCAGCGCAACTGATGATGTTTGGCTGCGTCTTGACCCCGTGTCCGTGTCTGTACCTAGAATCAGAGGCCAAGGAAGTGATCTGTAAGGTACAGATACAAGGGGGAGCGCTTGCGTCCCTGAGCAGGGACCTAAGAGGAGAGGGACGGGAGTGTGTGTGGGTGTGGAGTCGGAGGAGAAGACGGAAAATTGGGTGCCATGTTGTTGGAGGAGCAGGAGGAGGAGGAGCAGGCCTGAGGTGGCAATAGGTGGGTAAGAGGAAGAGGGGAGAAGGAAAATGTCACTGAAAGCGAGGTCGTGGAAAGGTGTGAACCATGCCTGCCCAGTGTGGATCTGACCCTGAACGGAACGTGGTGGAGGCAGACAGGCATCGACATTGGGAGGAAAAGGCAGGGGGCCAGAAGGCAGAAAGGTGAGGAGGCAAGGCACCTGTTGGTGTAAAATCGGACACGCACCGGGTGGGAAGGTTGGGCAGACAGCACTGTGGGGGTGCACACAGGCTTAGCGGCATTCGGGCTGTGCTAATGGGCTGTCGTCGACCGGTGTCTTTCCGGATGGATGTCCGTGAGACTTCATCTACACCACATTGACACCGAAGGGTAGACCAACCACCAGCTTAGACCAGACGCTATGGATTCCAACAAAATGCTTTCCTTTCAGCAGGTCTTTGCAGCCGGTATTGTTGCTCAATTCTATTTGATTAGATCCGCCAGGCTCTCCCATCTTCTTCTCCCTAGTAATAGCCGGCAGTTGGGCTCCAATGCGGCTCTATCGATGGAGACAGCAACATTCTTCAACATGCCTCCTTGCTTGATTCACCATCCCTCGTCACCGCGATTGCCTTAAGCGGTAGACGCATCCAAGAAGCTCTGGCTGTTTGCGGCCTAGCTGCTGTAGCCCGCCTGGCTGACCTCAACTAGTAAGGCCAACGGCTCACCTGTCCATCCGTCAGTCGCTCACGCACAGATCAAGGACCGGCTGCTTTCCAGTGTCTATTGGGCAGCGCACGCGTGTTTGACATTAGCGTTGCTCGAGCTATTGAGAAGCCGTGTCTGCGAAAAAGGACTCTAAAAAAGCCAGATCTAGTACCAGAGCCAACGAAGCTGCTTCATAACCAAGTCGGGTTCTCAACTCATCGATTCAGAGAATGGCAACCAGACAATAGGCCAATAACGCCTACCTCGGGCTCGCCGTTTGTGCCCACCTGTATTTGTGCCCAATAATACAATACAGCATCAGAAACAGCAACGCTCACCCTCGCCTTGACCCTGTCGCATTCGCAAGCAGAAAACTCGTACTCAGCATGCGACACGCGTGGGCCATTTGAGCAACTTTGCTTTGATTGCGACCAGTGTGTTCCCGGATCGTCTTTAATGAGACTTTCATGGGACGGAAAACCCGTTGGCCGTCGGCTCTACTCCGAATGGTCATCAACGAAATGCTCTCCGCCAGGGCATAAAATGATGCTCAGTTGTAACCCTGCTACTGCTGAAAGAGCTGCCCGGAGATCAAAATTCTGGGCCATTAATGTTTTTAGGGCTAGCGACGCACTGGGCTCACCTTGCCAGGCGTACTCTTTGGTTGCAGCTGCCGACGGAAGCTTTGAACAGCTCACTACCCATTTCACAACCAGCCTCTCAACGCGTTTACACCATTATATTCATCTGTGGACCCCGTACTTCAGGCATAAAGCTGCGCTGTATCAACGGCATCTCCGTACCCAACCACTGCTGTACATCATGGAGGTGAGAAGACCGTGTGCCCCCCTTACGTGAGGGAATGAAAGAGTCGGCCGGAATGGACCACAGCGTGGTCAGGACGCTCGCAAGACGAGACAAGTGGCGAGGATGGGAAACGGAGGAACAGACAGACATGGCACGCTGCGACAAGTCGCAGCGTAGTCTGCATGACACTCCGGACACACTTTGCGTGGTTCTTCCGCACGAACCCCAGACCCTTTCAGAGCATTTGGACGCCGATATCGAAAATCCATTTACTCCACTCAACGGCGACCTCGGTTCGACTCACTCAGCTTGCCTCCATGGCTTGATTAAACCTGCCGGTTGGCTACTGGTTCGACGGCAAGGAGTTGCGCTACTGCACAACCAGCTACAATGCGAAATCATCCGTCTCCAGGGTCTTAGGTTTTGGACAGGTCCAAATCAACCAATTAAGTTCCTGTCATTTGTTTTTAGCCCGGGCAGGCTATGTCGGCAACATGTTGCTGCTGCAAACGTGTCAGCTCAAGCCTTATGTGGAAGATCGCACCAACAACCTACATACACACCACACGAGCTCTTCTTCGGCAGAGTTTAGCGTGGAAACGAGACGACGGGCCATGGCGCAGAAGGTTAAACTCTGCCAAAGTGTGTAGGCAGGTGCTGCGTCACTGGTCGTCTTTCCGCCATCTAACCTGGAGGGTATAGGTTACATCTCACGAGGTGTTGATGGCTATATTAAATCGGCACAACCATCCATATTTTTCTTCTAATGATGTTGTATCTTCCTCGTCTAGGAATTTCTTAACTTGTGACCCTCACCGCCGGAAGCGCTGGCGCCTATGACCAGAAGACTACTGGGGCCGAAAGCATCAGAAAGGATTACCGCGCTCACAGTGTACCTTCTGGGCGGTAACATTCCCTCAGCGTCCATCCATCCAATTTTTCGACAATTATTCACAAGACCTCGAGACAAAAAGAAATGACGATTGCGAGTGTTACTGTATGGCTATTATCTGTAGATCATGCACAAAGGTCAAATCAATGGCCCGCGCAAAGCTCTAATCGCCGCGGTACCCAAATCCTGGAGGGCATCACTGCTCCTGTATCGTTAATGGCCAAAGGAGACTGGCGGGAAACTGCCCCGTGAACGCTCATTGCATTTGAAAAGGTACAAATATGGATACAATGAGCGAAAGATATCACAAGAACAATGGACTGATGTTTGCGTGCCAATGTCATTAGGGACAAAGTCGGCCTGTTCATCACTCAGTGATCCCTAAGCTGCGTTGAAAGCGCGCTGAGGAAAGACTCGTCGCGCGATATTTATACAAGTCAGGTGCATTGGCTCCAGCGTAAGACACCACATTCTGTGGCCGATTATAACTATTCTTCTGGTTCCCTCAGCAGGAAATGGTCGGTCAACTAACATATTGGACTCGACGGCCTCGAGGAGTTGAGTAGCATGCGAACATCTCACATGAACCTTTGCTTTGTTCTGGATTCTGTCAGCGCCATCAGGACGAATAAAGATTTTGACAGGGCCAAGGCCTCTCTGAGCCATCGCCAGTCCTAAATGGGAATAGTTCAGGCACACGACTGATTATTCTGAAACTCGGTAGTGTTTCCTCCACAAACGCTGGCCAAGGGCCCCCCCCCGTCAGTGGTGGATAAAGTGCGCTGGCTCGGTCGTGGGACATGGGACACCCACACACTGTCATCCATGTCCCGAACGGTGCCGGGACGGGAGAGGTCCAGAAAAAGCTGGTACGCGCACATGGCAGCGTGGCAGCGTGGCTTTGTCCTTCGTCCTTGCTGGCCAAGATCCCGCCGTCAATGTGGATGTGCCATAAAAAAGTACTGCACATCGAGAAGGGGAATTATGTCTTTAAAGTCCAGATGCGCAGATTTGGGACCAGCACACCTTTGCTTGGAGGAGCCTACCATGGTCCACGCCATCTCAAAAACAGTGTCCGATATGCCACAGTTTGTCCGGAGGCATGAGGTTATTCTTAGGATCAAGCCTGCAGCGGCTATCCACAGCCAGTCGCTGCCTCCTGACCCCTCACCCCTCGGGTCATGCGTGTCACCTTTCGATTCCTCGAGACGGCGATCTAGATAGCCGGTATCCTTGCGTAATCTTAAGCATCGGGGTTAAAGATGCAAGATGAGCTCTTCCTGGTCGTCGATCTTGAAACTTGAGATGCTTTACCGCCATCTCCTTTTCAGTGAAAATGTCCGCGGACCACAAGTCGCGAGGAATCGTTCTTGTACGTTCTAGAGATATGGATTCGTAATTCCGTTAGAGCGACTCCGAGACAAGGGAGCGAACAGGGTCGAAGGTCTCAGGTTCGGTTGGATAAGGACGCCAACGACGAAACACGTCTAATATAACAACAAGATGCTGCGACACAATCTCATCACGATACTCAGGAGTACCATTCTTTCCCTCACGCATGGCGCCTTGTATCAGGAATGGCGCGCAGTGCATTCTCGAACCAAGCCTGACTTATTCCGTAATTCAGTCATCTGCTGTACACGGTTCTGCAGCCCCCAAACACCCGCGATTTTCTCGGCGAGTGTTGGCTCGCTTAAGTCCGAGGAAGGAAAGCCTATAGACAAAGTGAGTAGACACGAGGTCCTGCTACGACTTGCCGACAACAATCCAAGACCAGGAGCCCACTGCAATGTGCTCAAATGCACGAAGACATAGTTCTCATATATAATGCAACCGAGCGAGGTGAGATGAAGACGACACTGTTGACATTCTCACGCCACTGACTTCAGTTCCAGGTGCTATGGGCCAGAACATCAAAGGCTCTGCATTGGAAGCCGTCAAAGGTGTTGTGGCAACTTCCTGGATCGAACATCGCCAGGGTTATACGCTAGACTTCCGGTCGGCCGCATGAGCATCCTGGCCCGGCAGTCGGCGGAACCTTCCGCCCAGGACCCATTGAAGGTCTTACCTAAGCGAGCGACTTCACCTCTTGTTGAACTGCCTCACGTGAGGAATCGTCAGAGACTGTCCTTTTGACCGATTCAATATCTACCAGCCTTCAAATCAGGACAACAGGACACAAATATTATGACAGCCCAGTTCGATAACTTGCCCGACGAGCTCAAGCTGGCAACAGCGGCTCACGTGAAATACGTCGAGAGCCTGGATACCCGCAAGGATGAGTACGACTACTGGTTGACGGAGCACCTGCGCCTGAACGGCCTTTACTGGGGTTTAGTTGCGCTCCATCTACTCGGACATCCTGAAGCACTTCCCCGCGCCGAGACCATCGACTTCGTTCTCTCGTGTCAACATGAGAACGGAGGGTTCGGAGCCGCGCCTGGCCACGACGCTCACATGCTGTATACAGTTAGTGCTGTACAGATCCTGGTCATGATCGACGCCTTGGATGAGCTGGAGTCGCGCGGCAAGGGGAAGGCGCAAGTAGGCAAGTGTAAGTATCGATCTCTCCTCCTTCAGTGTCTCATGTCGACGGGGAAAGCGCTGACGCCCGTGGATAGTCATCGCGGATCTCCAGAACCGCGAAAATGGGACGTTTGCAGGTGACGAGTGGGGCGAGGAGGACACCCGCTTCCTATACGGCGCGCTGAACGCCCTGTCTCTACTGGGACTGTTGTCGCTCGTCGACATCGATAAGGCCGTCCAGCACATTGTCGCCTGCACCAATTTTGACGGCGGTTACGGCGTGAGCCTGGCGACGAGTCTCACTCTGGGCAGATCTTCACATGCCTTGCGGCGCTTGCCATCGCGGAACGGCTGGACCTGGTCGAGACGGACAAGCTCGGGCGGTGGCTCAGTGAGCGGCAGGTCGCGGGAGGCGGGCTCAACGGTCGGCCTGAGAAGGACGAGGACGTATGCTACAGCTGGTGGGTGCTAAGCAGCCTCGAGATTATCGGGCGTACGCATTGGATCGACCGGCGGAAGCTCGTCACCTTCATCCTCAAATGTCAGGATCAAGAGCTAGGGGGGATTTCGGACCGGCCTGGGAACACGGTTGATATATGGCACACGTGCTTCGGTATGACGGGACTCAGTTTGCTGGGTTTCCCAGGGACGGTGGCGGTTGACCCAGTGTACTGCATGCCTAAGCCGACAATCGACAGGGTGCTGGGAAGGAAGCCATAAGAAAGTGTGGCGGATAGGGGCTCAGGGCACCTACTGGATACCCGCTGGACGTGTTGCTCGATAACAAGAACAGCAGTAACAACACTGGCAACCTTACAACATGCACCTCTTGCAATATAATACCCTGCTAACTCAAATTATGATGGTAGTAAGGATACAAGGCGAGAGAAGAGCAAAATTGTTGGCTTCTATCATGGGTTACACGGTTTACACTCTGCGATTTACTATGAGTTGGCCTTCTGACACATGTTAGAGCTATGACGTTTGACGAGGCTTACGACTACGCCGAACTCTTTCTAATGAATGATACATTAATTGCTCCGATACCATCAATCTGTGTGCCGTTACCTTTGGAGTGCTAGACGCGCGGGTTTTTGTATGATTCCCTTGGTCGAGATGTGGACCTATCCGAAGGGTCTGGTCTCCTACATCCCCTGTGCTGCCCCTGGAAGTTTCAAGATCTTTGTTGTTGTTTGGCTCTCACTGTTCCTTTCTTTAATGATTATCAAATGTATGCCTTTCCCTCGTAGCAACTTCCGTCCAGGATGCAGTGCCTACGAGGTGGATGTGGGGAATGTCAGACCATCGAACGACGTAGACATCCCCCGTGACGTAAATCTTGCCATGAAACTACACTCAGAGTAGCATGAAAACGGACCGCCTTGAGAGAAGCCGATTGCCGGAGATTCTCAGCACCATTGCTATCATGTATTAGCATCCCCTCGATCCAAATTCACATTGCATAACGAATTGCTCCATCCGAGAGACAGGCCCAGCCTCCATCGAAGATCCCTGACTCTCTAAAATCCTAGTCACATGCAAAAGAAACATCCATTCGAACTCATACTCTCTAGGACATCGCATCATCGCACCACCACACCATAACACATAACCAACCTGCACGATGTTAAGACGTCGCCCGCCCCCCTCCCCATCTTGCCCGTATTCAGACACCGAATGGCACCGGATCACGTGCTTGGCATTCGGTGTAGGCTTAGCTCTGTCGCGGTCTCGTCGTCTTTTTTCACTAAGGGGTAACTACGCGTCCACGGAGCAAGAGGTCTCGACACGTACCTCTGTTCCGCGCTTCCACCACAACATGAAGTTTCTTTCTTCTTCAATTTTTCCACTTCCCCCACCCTTTTTCCACCGTTCAAGACGCCCCAGCCTTTCATTTCGCCCCGACTCCTCCCAATTCGTCTGTGGGATTCTTTGACTTGTCAAGCTTCGTCTGTTTCGAACCCTACCAACCTCTGTACAGCCAAGACGTGTCACCAACTCCGACTTTCGACTTTTGCCTTGTTGTCTCCTACCTCTTGGCTTGGTAGACCGAATCTCGCGACAAGAAACAAGTCAATAAGCCTTCTTGGTCACATACGCGCCTTGTTTCATGCTCCACCACCCTCACGCTGCCCAGGACGGAGGCCATTCACAAATCGCTGCAATCAGTTACCACGACTTCACAAACAGGACCATCATCCAGTCAATTTTGATTTTTCTTGACTAGGTATGTGCTAGTTTCATTTCTGAGCTTAATTCATCACAGACTTCTTCTTCTTCTATTTTATTTCTCTTCTCTAGTTTCCCTATTTTATTCTATTCTTTCCGTCCATATCTCACCCCATGTCTTGTTCTGTTGCTCTTCCTTAAACTTTAACTTCTCCTTGAAGGCAAACACTGCCTCTTTCCTTGGTCGCGTTCAGGGCATCAAGGCTAGCGGCGTTCTCTAGCTCGGTGAAGCTCTCACCCGTGCTCATGCACATCTCAGCATTGAACCAGCGTCACCTAAAACGAGCCCTCATGAACTCTGGCGTTTCACGGCTGCTTTTTTTTTTTTTTTTCTTTTTCCTCACATCGCCCTTCCACGCACTCAGCCCATATTTGCCATCTTTCATCTCACACCGGCCTCTGCTTCTCATGACTCTAGCCTTAGTCAATTTCTTTAACTGGTACAACCCTTTCATCCAGCTGACCTGGTCATCTCATTCTCACTCCCACTTCCTCGCGTATTTCCCTTCGTCATGTCTTTCCCTCATCGCATGT
>JAIMZG010000455.1:0-20473 GCA_020466075.1 Colletotrichum coccodes
CCCCTCCGTCTCGCCACCGACCCTCCCCTCCTGGCCCGACCTCCACCGCGGCGGCACGAGGCCCGGGTTCCGGTGGCTGAAGTGGTCGATGAGGTATTGCGTGATGTACCCGCTCTCGGCGAGCCTGAGTGGGTTCCGGGTCGGCGGCGTCGGCGGAAGCGGGAGGGGTCGTGGGGTGATTCCAGGACGGGGCTTTGCCGAGCGGGTGCACCTGGGCGAGCTCGGGGGGGGCGAGGCGGTTCGAGCCGCGGCGGAAGGTCTCCACCGTGTAGGGGATGCGGAGCTCCTCGAGCAGCCAGAGGGTGTTTTGGGCGCGGGAGTCGTTCAGCCTGGAAACGGTGGTGAGAAGGGTGAGGGTTTCCACAGGAGCGGACGAGGGGCGGAGTGACGGCCGTACCAGTAGAGCTTCACCTTTGGCAAATCTTCCGTCGCCATTGCGGGCGGCGATCGTGTCGTCGTGAAGGGCCGTGAGGTTACGGGCGTGGCGCACAGCGGCCGAGCGAATCTGCCCCTGATGTTGAGGGGGAGGCTGGGTTGCGACGGTGGGATCCCGCGAGCCAGTTGAATTGGGCGACAGCAACGTCTTGAGAACATGTTGACTTGGCGCGTTTGGTACCGAGTCTTGTTGCACGGCCGGATGTGGTATTTATTATTTTTCTCACCTCTACCGGGCTGACGACGTGACACCTCGTCGGGATGAAGCACTTGTGCTCAATCATGGCGTATTCGCTGCAGGCTCCCGGGGGGGGGGCGCAATGTTTCCGCATTGTCTCCGAGACGGGCCTAATTGATTTCTTGGGGAGAAGGGCATGGGGATGGGGGGGTTGGGTTGGGTTGTAGGGGAGAGTAAGACGGCGTCCTGAGGTGCCGGGGTCGGGACATCGGCAAAAGGGTATCGTGAGGGCTCGTCGAGCTGTCTCACTGTGGCTTGATCTTGCAAAGTCCAAAAAGACTTGGGTTCGATGCTGGTAAGACGGAAATCGGGGTGTGTACGAGACCGATTCAAGGCAGAGTGAGCCGTGATGACGATGCGTCGCCCGGGATAATTCCGCCCAGGTTCCCGGGAGTGGCAGGCGACATGTTCAGTCAGACCCGAGTACTCCCGCATTCCTCCATAAATGGCCTCATTAGATGGCTGTGCCGCCAGGAAGCCCGAAAGGGGATATACCAAGGAGACCGAGGCTCCAAGGCCACGAACGACCTACCAGAATGGGTCTTGACCATGGCCCGTCTCACTCGATCAGATGCGACGCATGTAACTTGATTGGCGCATGAGACCCAAGCTGACCTCAGCTCGACGGTCCTCCCTACAGCTTCCTCTTGACGAGCCCCCTCCAGAAATCAAAACTGTTCTCGTCGCTCTGCAGCGCCCACATCCTCCCCGTCTCCCTCCCCGTGGAATCGATCTCGACGGCCTTCAACATGCCCCAGTCCCTCGTGATGCCCACAATCTTCGCCCTCGCCCCCGCCTCCGCCTCGAGCGTGACGTTCTGCCCGCTGTGCAGCCAGTGCCGGTAATACCGCTCCTCGAGGTCGCGCGAGAAACCCTCGCGGCGGAACTGCTTGTACAGCGCCTCGATGCGCGTGAGGATGCGCGCGAGCAGCGTCTCGAGGTGGAAGCCGCCCGCGAGGGACGCCGGCGCGATGGCGTTGAGCGAGGTCGTCGGCCGCGTGTTTGTCGTGTTGATGCCGATTCCCAGGACGATCTGGTAGGCGCCCTGGGAGTAGGCGCAGTTGGAGAGGATGCCGCCGATCTTGACGTATGCAGGGGGCTCTGTGGAGGGCGCGTTCGGGTCGCGGCAGTCTGGGCACGCCGTCAGTCACAGCGCTCATATTGCCGGATCCATATCCTGGCCAGATGAGGGATGAGGGGGGGACTCACAAATGTCGTTGGGCCACTTGAGCTTCACGGGAATGTCCCCGCAGCCGTCGTCGTACGACTTGACGGCCTCGACGATGGCGATGGCGGCGATGTACTGGATGAAGACGACCGGGTGCGAGGCGGCCAGGTGCGCCGGGTGGTTGATGACGGTGGAGAAGATGAGGCAGCCCGCCGGCGAGACCCAGACGTTCGTACCGCGGCCGCGGCCGGCGACTTGGGTCGTTGCCGTGAGGGTGAACCCGGTCGGGAGGTGAGCGAGGAGCTTGGGGTTTCTGCGGAACGGGATCGTAAGTAAGGAAAACTAGGCAGGGGGATGGGCAGGACGAGGGGCATACTTGTCCATGAGAGTGTTGGTGCTGGTGACAACCTCCCCGTACATGAGAGTGTCGCCCCACTCCTCGGCGGCGGGCTCTGTGGCACGATACCGCTTGAGAGAGTTATAAAACAAGCTGTGATTAAAGCTCGGCGTCTCTTTGGCGTCCGGCCACGCCTCCTCGTGCGGGACAATAACCTTGACGACCCCATCATAGTCCACTATCCCCGCCTCGCCCCCCGGTAGCGCCTCTCGCAGCTCGTCGACATCCCAACGCGAAGAGCGTTTCTCGATGCGGAACACGTCGTGCTCGCCGCGGATGTACTCCTCGACGCCGGCGCCCTCGCCCTCGCGGGTGATGGCCTCCTCCCACGAGGCCAACGTCTCGCCCACTTCGGCGTGGTTCGTCGACGTCAAGTGCATGTGCGAGAGGGACGGCGGCGCGGATGGGTCGGCGCTGAGGTCGAGGCCGAGCTTGGCGAGGCAGGCGCGGAGGAAGGCGACGCGGGAAGCGTCGGCGGCTAGGAGGGCGGAGACGAGGGTTTCGTACGACGGGATGTGGGGTTGCGGGTTGAGGTTCACGGCTGCGAACCTGAAATACGGTTAGGTTTGATGTTGTGACGGTGAAGAAGGGGGGAGAGGGAGGTGGACGCACTCTGGGTGAGGACCGGTCAAGATGACATTACCAGAGCCGACTCTGCGATAAACCACGGCCGCCTTACCCTCTCCTCCATCGACGGCGACGTCCTCGGCATACTGCGCCAGTACCTCGACGCCATCATACTTCTCAGCGTCGACAAACACCCTCCCCCGTTATAATAGCTCAACACCTCACCCTCCCCGAAGCCTTCCTTCACGCTCAACCGCACCACCCGCGCGCCCTTCTCACTGTGATACTCAAACCCCTTGAACGCCCCGCCGCGACACGTCCCAGGGAAGAATCCGAGTTCACGGGAGCCGATGACCTCGAGCGTGCGGTCGCCGACCTCGAACTCGCACCGGCGGCTGCCATAATACCCGCCCGCGCAGAAGCCGAGGTACGCTCCGCCGCGGCGGACGAAATCGGCGATGCGGCGGTTGCCGGGGCCGTTGAGGACGCGGCAGTAGCCGAGATCCCCGCCGCCGGGGATCACGAGGAGCGCGCACGTGGGCTGCCAGGGTTCCTTGAGGAGGGCGGACTCGGCGACGGGGATGACGGCGTAGGTTGGGGAGAGGAGGCGGCGGAGGGAGTAGATGCAGTGGCGGACAGACTCGACGGTCGTGCCGGTACCTGAGGGTTGCGTGAGATTGCGGTCACCAGGATCGGAGGGAGGGTAGGGATGTTACCGGTGTAGACCAGCACGTTGAGTTTTCGTGAGGCCATCGCGGGCGTGGATGAGATTGGTGACGGGGTGCGATGAGATGATTTGTGAGTGCTGAGTGAGTTTCTGTGGTAGGAGTCACCCGGTTTTTTTAGGGGGCACTGTCCCGAATGTCTTTCCCCCAACGGAATCTCGAACGCTAACCAGGGTCTTCCGTTCACACGATCAAAGCCCGACGAAGGACGACAACTCAAACGAGCATCGACAGACAACGATCTCCACTGCTGCGACGGTAAAAGAGTGTGACAATGTCGAAGCAAGAAAGCGACGCGGCGCAGAAGACAGCGGTGGATGATGATGAGCCCGACGACTGGTATGTTGACCAATTCAACTCCGTCCCGGTCAATCTTCCGAGACCTGTCGCTCGCGACGAACTCAAGGGAAAACGAGAAGAAGAAACTCCAGAAGAAAACGGAGACAAGAAAATGGAAAGTAGCTACTAAGCTGACCACCCGTATGCAGGGACAAGCGCATCTTCAGCACAGGTTGCGCAGGTACGGCATTTCCCCCGGTGTTGTCCGCCGCTTAGCGGAACATGCGGATGCGGCGCTGACTTTGACCTCCTCTTTACCTGCGTTACAGATGAAAATACCAAGCTGACGGATTGCTACTTTGAGAAGAAGGACTGGCGGCAGTGTACGGCCGAGGTACGTCTCTATTTTCGATTCATGACTTGGGACGATGGCGAAAGGAAGTGAAGCTGATGATGGCTTCGGGTACAGATGGAGCGGTTCAAGAGCTGCTGGAAGCAGCAGGGCAACGATCGCCGGACCGACATGAAGGATACATGAAGAGCAACAAACCAGACCTTCCAAGAAGGCATTGTACAATCGTTGTATCAACAATGTAGATTTACCCAAAAGAAGCAGGTCTTGACTCCAATGCCCTAGACACCGGCCAGTGGGATGACGGGCGGCGACGATATCATTAAGAGTGTCGCTCGCACAGTGTTCACCTCCAAAGTGGCCCAAGCTCCCGCCACCCACGGCGCCGCGTTCACCCGCGCCGACCAAATTTCGTTCGCAGCTTGAGCTCTTCATCGTCCCCCTGGGCTGTGAGCAACGTGTCGTGAACTGCGCGCAACACAAGCACTCGCGCGACTCCAACCCGCGACCCTCGTCACCCTCGAGCTCGTACGAGAAACCATTCCCGCCACCAAAATGGCATCACCCTTCACCCTGCGCCCACTCGTTCGGGTGACATCACGACAGTCCCTCGCCCAGATCGCAAGGATAACCACGACCTCCCGCTCCAAGGCCGCCGCCTCCGCTACGCCCGCTCCGCGCGCGGCACCCGCAAAGTCGAGCCCAACATCCAGCTACGCACGAAAATCCCCCGTGTCAAACGCGACCCGCGCGGCCGCCGTCGCCCCAAAGCCACACCGGCACCGAAACCGACGCCCTCAGACCCCTCCGACGCAGCCCTAGGCCCGAATCTGTCCTCCTCGACATCTCTCCCCGACGCGCCCGTGACCTCCTACCCCTCCGGATCCGCTTCCACATTTTCTGCTTCCGGCAGCCCTCCCTACCAGCAACAGCAGCAGCAACAGCATCAGGGGCAGGTCATAGACTGGTCGACGTCCTACTACGGCCTCGGCACGCAGCGCTTCTCCAAGGAGGTCGTCGACATACTCCTGCAGCCCGTGAACCCTGCCGACGTCGAGGTCAAACCCGACGGCATCATTTACTTACCAGAGATCAAGTATCGGCGCATCCTGAACGCGGCATTTGGGCCGGGCGGCTGGGGCCTGGTGCCCAAGGGCGAGGTGGTCGTCGGGGACAAGATCGTGACGAGAGAGTATGCCCTCATTGCCGAGGGACGGTACGTTTCCCACCTGCTATAACTCTGGCCGAATCCGTAGCGAGAACAAATCTGACAGACTACCGGCAGGTTCATCTCCCAAGCACAGGGCGAAAACACGTACTTCGCGCTCGAGAACCTCCCGTCGGCCGTGGAGGGCTGCAAGTCCAACGCGCTGATGCGGTGCTGTAAGGACCTCGGCATCGCTTCGGACCTCTGGGACCCGGTGTTCATCCGGCGGTTCAGGAAGCAGCACGCCGACGAGGTGTGGGTCGAGCACGTCACGACCAAGAAGAAGAAGATGATTTGGACACGCAAGGACGTGCCCGTGGGATACCCCTTCAAGCGGACCAACTGAAGCCTGCGGCGAGGGATGTGGGACAGCGAGTAAGAGACCTTGCCGTGGCGAGGATTGTATAAAAAGGTGTAGAGGAAGATGTACGATTTGAAAGAGTGGGAATCTCAACTGTAAAAATAGGCATATACATCAGCCCCTTTGGGAGGGGTAGAGTCCAGAGACGGGTTGCGCGCATAGACGCATGGCGTACGCATTTGCACAGCGGCCAATACAGCATCTTGTAAATCACACAACTGAGACCTGAAGAGTGGACCTGAAGTGGGATATCGGCTGTTGAAAGCGACCATCCCGAATCTATTCAGTCCCGGAACTTGGGAATCGAGCGGGGGACGCAGAACTTTGCTGGCCCCAATGACCACCACCCTCGAGTGTATCATGTCAGCCCAAGACTCCTCGCAAAGCCGAATCTGAATCACGTAAAAAGCCTGCAAAACTCCATTCCCGAACAGACCAAACGCAGACGCCATCACTTCTGCACGCCCGAGCTGGCCCCACCCTCGGGGTTCTCGGCCGTCGGCGTCGAGCCCCAGCCCCACGGCATCCATGACGATCCCGCGCCGCCCGTCTGCCTCCGCCGGACGGTGCCGTCCTCGTCATCGCCGCCGAGGTCCTCGGCCCCGCTCTCGGCGTCGATCTTTTCAAAGTCCGTCTCGCTGCGCGACTTGCTCAGCCCGCTGTGCGCGCTTGGCGGTCTCTGCGTGATCTCCTCCTCGCTGCCATCGAGCTGCATGCTCCCGGAACGGCCAAACGCTTCGGCCGAGGCTGTTTCCGACACGGCGGCCTCGCGGTCGAGGGCCTTGAGCAAGAATGCGAGGCGCTCGCGCTGCGCCGCGATGAAGCTCGTCCTCTCACCGCCCTGCAGCTCAGGAGGAATGAGGGAGCCGGACTTGGAGAGGTCCTGGTGCTGGCCCGGGGCACCACCTCCCGCGGCGGCGCTGGTGGCTGCAGAGACCGCGCTCGAGAGGAAGTTGTAGAAATCGGCGCCCGCGTGGCCGGCGGGTGTCCAGCGCGCGGTGGGGACGCTAAACCGGGCGAGGAGCGACTGGGTGTAGGATTGCGACGGGGCGGCGGCGGCGGCAGGCTGAGGTGCGGGTTCGGGATCGCCCGGGGGCATACCGAGAATGTTTGTCTTAATGAGCTCGATGGCGCGCTTGAGATAGGCAACACCGGCGGCCTTGAGGCGGTCGTGGGCCTCGGAGATGAACTCCTCGATTTGGGCCTCATTGTCTTGGAGGAATGGGTGAACGTGGGTTTGGTAGATAATGCGGGCGCCCTGAGTCTGAGGGAGGACGAGATAGAGGAGGAAGAGGAGGCGGATGTAGGCATAGAAGGGAATCCTGCAATGGTGTTAGTGTGTATGTCGAGGGGTTTACTGTCGAAGAAGGAGAATTGTGTGCGAGAGCGTGCGAGTCAGGACGTACCAGACGAGGATCCATTCAGTCCAGGACTCGACAAGGAGTGCGCAGGCGAGAACGACCCAGTACATGAGCCATGGTGTCAGTTGCGCGGGGTCGGAGGTCTTGAGGGCCTTGTAGGAGGCGAAGAGAGGGAAAAGGAAGGACGCGATAGAGCTGCGGGGTGGAATGCGATGTCAGTGAACTGTAGCGAAGTGGCGGTCTCCAAAGTCTCTAGAGGAGGGGCCGGGCGAGGGATGGAGGGGCAGATGGCGCCCCTCCGCGCGGGCGTGAACTCACGATAAGAGGTGGGCGAAGATGTCGAACATTGTTGCGGTATGAGGATCCGAATAAGCTCGTAGAATCGAGTGAGGTGTAAGAGAGGAGAGCAGAAAAGGTTGTCCGAGCAGCAGGAGGTGAAGAGATGGAAACAGGTCCGTAGCCTTTGCACGGGTCAGTCAGCGCGCGTAGCGACAGTTGCGCACAGCCGACGTCAGGCGAACGTTGCTGACAGATATGATGTGCCGTGGATAGGTGATCAGGCCGATACCGAGTTGAGGTGACAGATGAGAGGCAGGGCGTTTGAAGGGGTCTCAAGGTCCCAAAACGTTCCCGTCAAGAGCTGCAGGTTTGTAGGTGTAGGTAAGGTGAGATGGGTACGAATGATAGCTGGAGATGCAGGTCGCAGGGTGCAGGTGCAGGTGGGTGGAGGCGCGGCAGCAGTAGCAGCGGCATCCGGCGCTCGGTGGGGTCCTGAGCACGAGGACAAAGCAGGCCAAGGTCAAGTGAGCTCACTGCTTGGCGGATGGAGCGGGCAATCATGGGGCGCGGGCGGGGAGGTTTTGGGGGAACACAGGGGAGGGGCCGCTAGAAGCCGGGCACTTACTATGGCACAGCTGGGGGGGTCGGAGGGGCGCTCGGCAAGGGAGGGGCCCGAAGGAGATCTTAGCTTAGTGCGACTAGATGCCTGGACGTCATCGAGGGGCACTTCCGGGTACGGCTGCTCGGGAGGCTGATAAGCCGATAAGTCGCAAAGCCGATAAGGATGAGGTAAGCAGAGGAGCTGAAACCGGAGCCTGACAAGGAAGGAATCTGATGAATTCATCTAGTCTCTATTCCCCTCTACAACACTCACCGAGGCAGAAGGTCGCCTCTATATACTACAATACCATTCTCAACGAAGGGCAATTTTCGCTTTGGGTGAGGTGTTCTAATGAACATGTTTGGCATATATGTGTCCACAAAGAGGACAAGGTCAGGTCCCTGGGCAGACAAACATCTGTCATCCTCGGTATAGTCATCAAATACGCGTCTCACGACAGGGCATGGTAGGTATCTCTTGGCTTACAGGTACCATGTTTTACCACCAGGCATCCCCCGTATCCAACCGCCATGTGATGTCCTCTAGTGCATTTCGGTCCCGCCCGATGGCCGGGGTGCCAACTCGCCTCCTTTCACCGGACTGCCACCATTGAGACATTCAATTTCCATCTCACCGCGGCTCACGTTCTAACATCGTTGCATCGCTATCAACTATTCGAAGACATTAACATAGAATACATGGCAATAACCTCGACAGAGTAGGCAACTGTTTATCTGATGGACCAGAGAGAAGGTTAAAAGTTACGCCATGCGGCCCATGCCGGCAGCCAACTTACGCACTTCCTCTAGGCAGTCATTCCATGACGCGCATTTAGGTCTACTGACACGTACATCCTCCCACAGGCATCTGTTGTTTGATGGGGGTGGGGAGTTTAACTGTCTTCTGCAAAGCCAAGTTGCTCTCAGCTTATTGAGTTGACACCTGGCCACCATTTCATCCGGAGGATGGACAGATACCCTTTTGTCTAGTAGTCAGGGAGTCACGGACGGCTGATGAAGAGACTAGTGCGGGCAACATTTGCGAGAGAAAACAGACCCGCCTGTTTTCCTATTATCCACCTGCTTGGTAAACTCTCCCAATCATGTTCAAGGGCGACGGCATGCACGCTTATGAGGCAAGGTTGGGTCTTTACGTCTCAAGTGTATTTTCCTTTTCTGCGTCTACTTTCTTACATTCGTTCGGACTCGCGTTCTTTCTGTGTGTCTATCTGCCGTCTATGGATATCTCATCTGTCCCATCTCCTGTTCTTGTTCCGCTTCATACCAACGCACCACAATCCGACTTAGGCAATGCATCTGAATAACAACTACGTGATATCGCGAACTAGGACATTCAGTGGGGCATCCGACGACTATTTTTACAATACCCGGTCACAACCGGCTAAGAGCCATGCCCTCCTGTTTCTGGTCTAATAACTACCAACGACTGGGTATCGAAGCGAGATATTGAAGTCTACACCCTGACCTCTCATCGTATCACGAGCTTAGTTACATGCCTCGACATTTTCGATCGCTGTCTTGTTCAACCCAGGCCAATGCTTCTTGCCCCTAGTAAACCAGAGAGTCAGCGCGCCCACCACGGCAACGACGTAGATCGGCCCGGCGTAGTTCATCTCTGTCCCAGTAACGGGGATAGTCTGCGGGAACGGCAACCAGATTGTCAAATACATCGACCAAAGAAGAGCGTAAATATTAATCGGCATGCCCCATCCCTTCGGCAGCGACCAGCCGCCGTACTGGACCTGGTACTCCGGGCCGTGACCGATGCGTCCGGTCACGCGGGCGTGGAGCATGCAAGATATGGCGATGATGTACGAGCTGTACAGGCCCAGAGAGGAGAGTGCCGTAAAAGCCGAGAATACCGTCGCGGTGGCATTGTTACCGACAGTGAACAGCGACAGACAGGTGACGATGATGCATGGCAGCCACACGGATCGGATCGGGACCCGGTGCTTGGGATGAATCTTGGCAAAGTACCGCGGCAAACCCCCGTCACGGGCCCAGGCCCAGGTGATTCTCGACACGGAGGCCAGCGACGCGGCGACGACGCAGAAGGTGATGATGAGAAGCCCGCACACCATCGCGGTTCCCGCTTTCGGCCCGGCCGCATTGAACAGCAGCGGGATGATGGGATAATCCGAAGCCAGAATCTCCTCCGTCGCGCCGCCCATGCCGAACAAGATGGCCATGATGATGCCGTACGACAAGATGCCGTTCAGCACAATCGTCCACAACATGGCCCTCGGCACAGCCTGCTTCGCCTTACGCACCTCCTCAGCCATATGCACAACGCCGTCAAACCCGATGAAACCCCACGCCGGGACCAGCATGCCAATGTTCCAGCTCACGAAGCTGTTCGCCCAACCGGAGCTGACGGTGCGCTCGAAGAAGACGAACTCGGCACTGGCGCGCGGGGCGAGGGTGAGGAGAACGACGACGAAGATGAGCCAGAGGACGACGTGCAGAACCCCGGCGAGGAGTTCCATCCACGGGATCGTGCGGAAGGCGTACATGTTAATGAGGCCACAGGCGACGAGCTGCGCGATGATGACCATTGTGATGTGCCAGGGCTGGAACTCGTACGAGGGATAATTTGTGCTGACGAGACCGAGGATGATGTTGGCTTCTGATGCGGCGGAGCCGGCGAGCGCCGAGACCCAGGCAAACCAGGTTACCCAGCCTTGCATCCACTGTGAAGCTGATCAGTTGTGCTTCCAGACAGAGTGGTCTTCAGACATTGGAGTGTCCAGTTGTCGACTATACACGTGCAAAACAACATGGCGTAGCAGGTCTTGACATACCGTGATGAACCGCCTGTGTTTCTCTGGCGCAAGAAAGTGTGTCCAATGATACTGCGCTCCGGCGATGGGCTGGATCGTCGCGAGCTCGGCCATGGACAACGCCTGCGCCATGGCGCCGACAACGACGAGAATGATGCCCCAAGCAAGCGTCTGCGGGCCGCCGTTGTAGAATGTTGCGCCCATGTCCATGGCCATGACCTCCCACGATGACATGAAGATCAACGCGAAGGCTAGCAATTGCCAAAAGGAGAAGAGCCGCTATATCTTGTGTTAGCATACACATAGTCTTGAATGCCCAGAGTGCCGGAATCATTGGATTACCCTCAGCGACGAGCCACCCGTGCCGCCGTCTGTGTGCTCATACCCGCTATCATGATGGTTCTTGGCGCTGTCGTCCGTATTGCCTGAAGAGCTAGTGGTGTTGACGGCGGCATAGTCGCTCTTGGGCTGTTGCATTTCGATGAAATCTGCTTGAGCCATTTTGTCCGACTCTGAATCCGGGAACTCTCTTCAGCTGAAGCCAACGAAGAAACAGTCTTGGCTCAGAGAGGGCATCCAAAGTTCATCGCAGAAGGAGGAGCAAACCCGTCCAGAAAATTTGGGAGAGGGTGAGATGATATTACTCTGCAGCGGACCGGCGCCAAGAGGACTAGACGATCTGGACTAGAGGCTAAACATGCAGTCCCCTTCGCACCAGTCCGACTTGAGGTGGTCGGTACGTGGTGCGATGCGACCCTGAGACAAGGGATCTCGGTAATCCCATTGGCGAGGTTGTGCAGGGCTCGAGTGAAGATAGTGTGGATATCAAAAAAAAAAAAGGCCAGAAAAGCTATGCGAGACCCCAGCCTCTGGGCGAGATGCAAGTGCCGCTAGCAGGGGGGACACGATTTTTTTGCCACGGTAATTCCATGCGGTAGGGATTGAATCAGCAGTGTTTCGGGCGAATCTCATAATAAAAAGGAATCACATAGAGGTTACACTTGTGGTGTCGCCGCCCGCATCCTCACTGCAGGCTGACGTCAAGAAAGTTGATGGAATTGGGACTACAGGTTTTATAATCGATATTCCAACACAGCATGCCGGTGCAGGCTAGATCATGCTAGAGAAGCCGGTCAACGGTCACCTTGTTATCAATTTAGAACTTAGTTTCAATTGTTCTACAACTTGTGTTTACTACCTACGCAGCTGGTGCAGCTCCGCGGGTTTCGTAGCGGACATTCGACTGTCAAGAAAAGCTGGCCAGGGCTGGGTTGACTGTAGTTTCATGGATTTTCCAAAGTAGATACGCACGAGGTGCAGGGCCGGGCAGGTACTCCAATGGCGTCAGGGTCAGAGCCAAGAAGACGGCGGCGGCTAGCTTTAGGAGCAAATGCATATTGTCTGCTGGATTCTTCAACTTGGCGAGTGAGTTGTAGTTCGATGATATGAGCAGCGGGTAGTTAGCGTTGCGAGCGTTGTAAATGGAGGTCAAGACTGGGGTAACAGCAGATTCTTGGAAGGACTATATAGAGCACTTGAGGCAGGTAATATTCAGCGGAGAGGAGACTTGAACAATGTGCTTATTTCTGAGTGAGTTGAAAAC
Organism: Colletotrichum coccodes; assembly: GCA_020466075.1. Lineage (NCBI taxonomy): Eukaryota > Fungi > Ascomycota > Sordariomycetes > Glomerellales > Glomerellaceae > Colletotrichum > Colletotrichum coccodes. Next base: position 12,374 of record JAIMZG010000455.1, read on the forward strand.
TTCAGTAAAGAGGTTGAACAGAGGGTTTGTACTGTCCCAGTGTTTTGACTGTCCGTCAAACCGTTTGGTTCGGATTCACCCTGCATTCTCTGAAAAGCGTTGAACAATGGGGTCGAGAAAGACATATGTCAAAAAGAACAATACAGACAAGAGGGGAAAACTCAGAACCCAATCCATTGTCAGGTTCACGTTGCCCTACAGCCTTTGATGAGGTCGGCCGCATATTCCGCAACAGCGTAGACGGTAGCTTGCGTATGCGCCGCCGGCAGAATAGGCATAATACTCGCGTCCACAACCCAGAGCCCCTCGACCCCGTAAACCCTCAGGTTGCTATCCACAACACCTCCCCACTTCCGAGGCATCATCGCCGCCGTCCCAGCCGGATGGTCGAAACTCGAGGATAGCCAGGACTTCCTCATGACCGACTCTATCTCGGCGTCGCTTGTCACGCCCGGGCCTGGCATCATCTCGACTACGCCGAGTGACGCGACGCTGGGGCTCGACATGAAGGCGCGGGCTTTTGCGACTGACCGGACGAGGAGTACAGTATCGATCGGGTTGGATATTGTGTTGAAGTCGACCAAATGCGCGATTGCGGGGTCCGGGTTAGTGCTGTTGATTGTGATTGTGCCTCTGGAAAGAGGCTTTTGCAGGGCGACTGGGATTGATTCCGCGCCGCCCATAGCAAACTCCACTACACCGGCTTTAGAGTCGAGAAACTGGTCTCCCAAAATTTTCCGTTGCTGCAGGAATCCATCTACCAACGCTGGGTTCTCGGCGTAGACTTGAGGTAGATGTTGCAATGGCTCTTGATTGTTGACCGCTTCTGCAATGGATTTGTAGTTGGCTGGATCAAGGTCTTTAAGGGACGTAAAAGTAACCCTGTTTCCCCAAGCATGGGTGTGAGGGCCTGTTCTATTCGCCTGATACTCTGCCCAAGATTTGTTATAGAAGGTGTCGTTGCTCATCAAAGTCGGGTTGAGGGCAGTGTCGTTGGTAACTAGACAGACATGAGACTCAGCAGTGGCCGAAACTACAAAGCGATGTTGAGCTTACAGTCATACGCCATGAAAATAGCAGGATGGTCTTGAAAGTTAGCGCCGACTCCGGGCAAGTCGACCAGAACGTCGATACCGAAGGATTTGAGAAGCTTTTCTGGACCGATACCGCTCAGCTGCAAGATTCGAGGCGTATGGACAGCGCCTGCCGCTAGGACCACGTTCTTTGACCTCACGAACTTCGTCTCTGACCCATCGCGGCCGGCGACGTCTAGGCCGATGGTTGTGTTCCCCTTGAACTTAACAGTCGCTCCGTAATGACGCACAAGAAGGTGCAAGTTCTGGCGACCGCTGGCAGGGTCAAAGTATGCGGTTTCCGCCGTCGAGCGTGTTGCGTTGTTTCCTCCAGAGTTTTGTGGTAACCAGGCAATGCCGACATTGTCCCCGTCAGCGCCGTCCTTCAACTTGGGGACTGCCACATCTTTGGCCCAAGCACGAGCTTGAAGCGCTTGGAAACAATCAGCTTCAATGGTCCAAGGCTTGACATGTTAATTCAACCCACCTGATTCCGGCCACTGCCACGAAGGAAACCCAATTTGAACAGGTCCATCACCATAAGCCTCTCGACTCCATTTAAAGCCGTACTTCTTGACATACTCTGGCGAAGGCGGTGAAAAAGTGGAAGATTTGCGGAAGTATTTCAACAGAGTGTCCCACCCCCAGTTCGGATTTCCGAGAGCGGCCCAGGCGTCGTAATCGGCCACGGACCCTCGGTCCCAAGCCATACCGTTGACTGTTGAGCTCCCGCCGACGGTGGCGCCGATCCGGAGCCGAGAGGTACGGTTGCCGAGGTGGGCTTGTGGAACAGAAGTCACGTTGTAAAGACGGGCGGACTGGTCGTATGTTGTGAAGTATGGGACAGTGACGTTTACCGTATCGGCGAAGTCCCCATACTCAATGACCAAAACCGTTTCTAAGAACTTGTTAGTGACACTTCGACCCTTGTTTGAAGAAGACTTCGCTACAGCCTCTTACTATTAGAGTTCTCGCTGAGCCTGTTGGCTACAACAAGCCCGCTTGTCCCGCCTCCGACCACAACATAATCGTACTCTTTCTCAACAGAGTCAAGGTTTGTTTTAACCCCCTCACGGGATTCTCCCACAACCAAACCTGTCGCCAAAAAGAGGACCAAGAACAGAATAAAAGTCATGGCTGGAACGGGTTCTTGTCGCCGTTCAACTAGAAGAAACTGCGATGAGGGAAGTCAGACCAGAGAACAAGAGAGCCGTAGGTCTTTTGTCACGGGGAAGCCGCCTTGGTCATCGGCATCGTACTTGATCGAATCACCGAACCCCGCATCAGACCAGTGTGATGACACTTGCGTGCCAAAGAAGATTGCAGGAGCTGGCTGCAATGTAACACAAAACGTTAACCTTTATCGGACAAGTTCGGCATTCCCCTGGCTGGTCAATTGCTGTGGCCAGCGCGACATCTAAACTATTCACCACAAAACATATTTCGGCAGGTTACATATCAGGCATTGCATCCCAGCCCAACACATGGTAATCTAGTCAGGGCCACTTGCTTAACTCCCTTTTCGTCCCAAAGACACCAGGACCGCCGATACATGCAGTCCATGGCCCATGCCCCCTTTTTATTGGTCGACACGCCGTCTCAGAGACACATCCGCCCAAAAACAGACCATGCCGAATTTGCTCAGGCTATTGGCCAAAGCTAAGAGAGCAAACAAAGAGCTCTCAATTCAGCAGAACTCGATCCGGATATGGCGAGATACTACATTGTGCAAACAGCGACAATGTGGACACCGGCGAGTAGTCTGCGCCGATAATATTCGCATTATGACAGAAATCAATCTCAATGTGGAAGTATGCATAAGAGAATATGCGGGACGAGGAATCTCGTCAAGTGGGGTAGGAAAAAGTGATGGCTGTAATGGTGATGTGGCATGGACGATGTTCCACATCAGCGGGAGCCAGGCCGAGGAGGCGAAAGAGGGACAGCTGTGCGGTCTGATTGATGGACAATGTCATTCACTTACTAGGCGCAACACCCACTCCCATGGAGGAACATACTTTCTTGCAAGCAGCAAAAGACTTGCCAAGTATCGAAGAAAAGAAGCTTCGTACGAATTCATATGCTGCGTGCCGCCGGTTTATGGCCCAGTCAAGTGAAGCGAACTAGTCTTTCGCTTGGACACGAATCAAAGGAATAAATCACGTCTTTGTATCATTATGTGTAGTTCACAGCCGCCCAAGAAAGAAAAAAGACATGTCCATATTGATGATGACTCATTATTCAGCTGCAACCAAAACAATAAATATAGTAGAGAAAGACGTGTACAATAAAGATATTTGATGAGAGAGGGAAATATATAGGCTCGCGAGCAAAAGTTCCGAAACCGAGAATCGAACTCGGGGCTATGCCTAACCTCTCAACGAATGAGAGGGCATCATGTTGGCCACTACACCATATCGGATGTGGATACCGGGACCTCAATTTGGTTGGCTTAGGTAGATGGCAACTCCCCACGCTCCTTGAGAGGCCGGAAGCAGACTCTGGTTTATTCGTCTATTCCAGAGATGAAGCAAGTAGTGGCCTTCTTCTCCCTGCTGTTTTCCCCCTTCTTCTTTCCCCGTCGAAACGAGGCTGAAAACTGGTTACAAGCATATTTAGAGATGGGCTTTTGTCGATGGCGGCCAACAAGGAAACATCAATCACGGTTGCATTGACTAGCTGAAACTGCATGGGAGCCGCACCGATGAAGCAAGAACTGGAGGTCTCGCCACAGGCTACTATCTTCTGGCTCCATCTCATAGGCAATACGTAGATCAAAATCTTGTCGGGTTGGAGCGAATGCCGCTAGTGAATTGGCTACGGTCGATGTTTCAAAGGTTATCATCCTCGGCAAACTGATGGCGTCTTTACCTTGAATGATGGCTAGCACAGGGGACCTGGTAACTTATGTCGAGTCGAGATCCCGCTGTGTGTGCAACGCAAATCATCGTTCAATATCGATCCGGCTTTCGGCTACGGCACAAAAGTCGTGAGGGATTTCATGGTGCTACCAACCCCCCGCAAATCGAACTATTAATCACCACTTCAACAATTTCTCCCCTCATCTGCTGGGGGCGTGTGGCTCACCTCCGCTTCAACCTTCAGACTGCAGTACTCATCCTGAGCTTCATACTATAATTCACCGAAGCCCTGTCTAATTCGCCCAGTAGTTGAAAGGTGGGATGCCTAATCCACGCACAGGGCCTGCTACACCATTTTGGTGCCAGGCCAAGGCACACTCCGAGGCATTCGGGCTAAAAGCGGTATTACTAATCATTCAGTACCGTGCTGGTATCGGAAGACCTCCAACGCTGCACCAAACTTCCTACCACAATCTCAACTACAACGTTTCATTGCCTAGTCACGGAATTGAGCGTCATTTCTTTCACACGCATGGAACCTTTATTTCCAGAGCCCGGACGCAACGATGAGCGTAGGCCGGAACTAGGCCGGTCTTCTGCGATGGCCAGCAAGGCTAAAGAACAACGCCAGAAGACGGCCGCTGGCAGCAAGCGACAAAAGACCTTCACAGGCTGCTGGACATGTCGCGAACGGCATGTCAAATGCGATGAGCTCCGACCGGCATGCAACCGCTGCATCAAGGGCAACTTCACATGCCAAGGGTACGGCACGCGGCTGACTTGGCTCTCACCAACGGGTCAAAACACACCGAAGAGCTGTGGCCGAAGCCGTGTACTGGCTGGTGTCAGCCCCTTGTCAAATAATTCTGGACAACCATCGAACCGTGAAACCTCTTCAGTCCTCGATCTACCATTGCGCAGCTCATTTTCGTCGTTCCGAGGTTCCGGCCCATACTCTAGGGCTAAACGGCAGAGGCTCGCCGACCATGGCGACGAGGATGCTGTGGCGAGAGACCAGGCGTCACACAACGTTCAAGCGGACGCCCTGGGCGCGGAAACTTTTCAGCACATCCCAACCCTCAATGCGGTGGATGAGGCGTCCCTGTTAGGAGATACGTCGAACGATACTACCAGTTCGTCCAGCCACAGTGGTGCGGTTTGTTCACTGCGTGACGGTCGGCAACTTGGTCTACGGCCGACGGATTGCGCTTTGACTTCGTCACTGGAAGCGAACGAAGCTCACCCAATACGGCACACATATTTTCAGCACAGGCCCCGGAATCTCAGGAAATCGTTCAACACTCTCGATCCAACCATTCCTCGACTGGGCAATCCAGCTAGGCCGCTGGGGTTGCTGTCAGCTGCTGCCCAAGAAAGAGAACTCATCAACCACTGGGTGACGAACCTTGCACACAAGCTGATACCGATACGAAGCCCGGCGAACCCTTTCCTGACTGTCATCTCACCAATGACACTCGAGGGAAGTCGAATGGCCGGTACAAAGTCGACCTGTACTGTCGCGTTATTTCACGCCGTTTGCGCCATCTCTGCAGCCCATCGGGCGAATCTTCGAGGCTACTCCCCTGAAGAGAACAAGCTGGTGCTTCACCACAAGCAACTGAGCTTTCGACATCTGATGCAGAACATAGGACGCAGAGACCACGACGAACTGATGGCGAGCCTGTCCACCCTATGTTTGTGGGTACTCATCCACTTCGTCACCGGCACCACGGGGGCCTGGCGAGAGGTTGTCAAGGTGACTCGAAATCTCCTCGGGGACATCAATGCAGACACGTGGAACCAGTCGGCCACTGCTGCACTGACATATCAATCCTTCTCGTCGACCTTTGCTCTGGTTCAGGCTCAGTACTTTGGACGGCTGGAGTTCCCCGACCCGTTGAGAAATCATCTACCAAGTGTAGCGATGTCCAAAAGCCAAATCATGCCAGCGCAATCTCTCGAGCTGGTTACATCTTTCAACGCGAAACTCCTGCAAGCTAATCTACTTGCGGAAGCAGACCTCGATCAGCTCGAGATCGAGTTTGCTCTTTCCACACCTGAGCCGTCGACAGATTCTGCAATTGGCAACGCGGACTCGGCAATGGTACACCATCATCGCTTACTGTTCTACTACGCCTCCCTGCTCTATTTCAGGTGCAACTCTGGGAGACGAGGCCCTGGAGAGCAGATTCAGGACTTGGTTGCCAGATCTCTAGATCACATGGAGCATCTCGAGTCGTTGCAGAAGGATAGCAGCCCCATGACGTGGATCTACGCAACGGTCGCCTTCGAAGCAGAGACACCGGAATTGCGGCACAGGATTAGATGCTCATTCTTCAGACAGAAGCCACTGGGTTTTGCTACTTGGGATACCTTGCTTCTTGCGGTTGAGGAGGTATGGAGGCGCCGTGACGCAGCAGTTCCGGGGTTTGCACCGGTGCCCTGGACTCACGCTCTCGCGAAAATGCCAGAATACGACGTAATACTGTATTGAGAGGAGATCTATCCTTGTCTATCCTTATTTGTCTTTCAATTAGGCGCTCTAGAAGATGGCATCGGGGTCCTGTTCGAATTCCGACAGCAAATCTCTCGCTGTTCTAAACTTGATTCCAGAGAAGTACTTCTCGCGATGAGCGGCAACCTTATCGGCAGGCAGAGATCCGGCATGGCTAGCTGAGAAGATGCCGTACTCTGCGATTATCCGCTCGTCGCCCTCGGGATTGGCAACAATGTCGTCGATCAGATGATTGAGGCTGCGGTACGTGACTGTCATTTCGGGGTACTTCTCCAACATCAAGGCCGCGATGTCGTTCCAGGTGGACTTCTCTCCTGAGATGTACGTATATCGCTCCCATTTCGGTGCCTGGAGCAGCTTGGCGACAGCCTTGGCCATGTCTCTAGCAACAGTCATGTCCAGGGGCTCTTTGCCAGTGCCCGGGATCACAATGGTTTTGGCTGCGAGGTTGACAGGGATCGCGTCCTCCGCGCCCTCCACATCCCGCAGTATGCGGTTGCGACTCGGTACGATATAGTCCACGAACCAGCCGGTTGACAGAAGCGTCCATTCTATCTCGTCTTGTTCCGCCAGGACCTTGCGTATGACGCCCTGGCAACGGGAGTAGAACGCTGGCTGGTCGGGAAAATCCTCCAAGTTGCCACCGTACTCGGCGGGAATAAAACGCTTGCAGGTCTTGCTCTTTTTGGCGGCTTCAATGAGGCGCTGGTGGACGTCGACGAATGCGGGCGTATAGTCGAGAATGGTCGAGAGGAGGGTGCAAGAACCCTCGATGCCGTCGAGGATAGACTGTACGGAGTAGTCCGTGACGAACTGTTGAACGCCGGGAAGATGCTCGAAAGCAGGCTTGAAAGAGCGGGTCAGGATGACGACGTCGATTCCCGCAGCAGGGAACTGTTCGGCAAAGTGTCGGGCGACGGCCCCCGAGCCAGCGATAGCAACGCGCATGTTGGATGGTGTGGTGTCGAACACGAGATAAAGTAAGGAGGTATGGAAGGTTGGTATCAATGTGTTGTCCGAGTCAAATGCTAAGAGTAAGTTGCTTTGTTAACATCTCTGTCCCCGAAGATGCCACAGCTGGGCCCTCTTATACCTGCTCCGTTTGTCTCTCCAGCTCGACATCTCGTTGAATTGCCGCATTGAGTTATCTCCAGAAAATTATTGATGACAAACACCCAAGGTTGGTGCCACTGCCAACACAGATTTTCTGTCGCAGTATTCACAAGATTTGGTACGTTTATAAGCGGCGTGGTGTCGAGCCGAAAGCACAAACATAGATACGGACAACAAAGCCGACCTTGTGGTGATTGATGAATGTAAGCAGACATATATCACTTCCCGATTAGGCAGTTCACAGCGAGCTCTTCGACTAGCGTCGAGCCATTGGCTGACTAACACGACTTTGAGGCCAAGATGTTATTAGACGCCAAGGCAATCAGGAACCACACTCGAGACTGATAATTCCATGGGAACAGTCTACAACGGCTTTTTCGCTTCACCAAAAAAATTCTTTTCAGACGGTTGGATGTCTTGATCAGCAGATATAGGCAGGCGATATGTTGTAAGTGGTGGAAAAGCAAGGATATTAAAAACGTGCTTTTCCCTAACTTTGCTAAACGATGCCCTTTATATCTGTTGCAACAACGAGCCG
>JAIMZG010000456.1:0-38787 GCA_020466075.1 Colletotrichum coccodes
AACCGAGAATCGAACTCGGGGCTATGCCTAACCACTCATCGAGATGAGAGGGCATCATGTTGGCCACTACACCATATCGGATGTTGATGTCCTCCTCGAAAGTTTAGTCCTTCATGAAGCGTTGTGCGGTAGAAGTGGAGCGGCGATGCTGGGTTGGCCCTTGGTTCTCTCCACTAGGTCTGGGAGTTGGGTGGCGACCGCGAGTGGCCTTGAGGGAAGCAACAGAATAAAGCACAAAAGAACAATCAAAATGGCGAAATTTTCTCCGTCCTCTGGCCGATGGATACTTTGGTATTACATACTTCCTGGGCGAAACTTTCAGGGTCGTGCTGGGAACCGGCAGCGCGAGAGGTTATAAATCGGCCTGGGCATCGAGCATCATCAGCTGCGGTTCGGCCGGCTCATGAATGTGGCTCGCCGCCTGCCAAGTCAATCTGCAAACCTTACTCTATGCTGCCAAGGTCTGTTTGATACGACCCCGGCCCGCAGTGTGCTCGTAGATGCCGTGGGCAAGGAAATCGTGCCGTGTAAGGCCTCGAGGTGCCCCGGCTGTTGCAGGCGACGTTGCGGAACCCGGACGACCAGGCATGGCAGAAGGGATGCAAAGGAGACACCGGAGCAAAAGGATAATGACAAGAACGAGATTCGAACTCGCGCGTGTTTCCACACCAGCAGGACAGACTTTCACCTGAAGCTGGCGCCTTAGACCGCTCGGCCATCTTGCCATCCGTGATCGCGGACGCGGGTTGAGACCCGCTGTGGGATGCTGCGGAGCCGGACGGTCTCATGACAATACGGCGTAGCAGGCTCCGATGAGACAAGAGATGCATCGCAGTTGGTGCGCAACCTAAAAGTGGTATTTGTGGCTCGGTGAAAATGAATAAAAAAAACTAGCAGTAGTGTGGTGTCATCCTGGCACAGAACCAGCGTTGCGGAGTCGTCCAGCCCCCTGCGCGTTCATCCGATGCGCATCTCTCAGCGTTGCCGAAAGCTTATCGTCCACCGCCGTTGCCGACATGAAACATCTCTGCCTGAAGGACCCGCTGGAAACGATGATTTCTCACTTCTCTAGGCCGTCTTCTTTCCAGTGGCGACCTGTCTTCCTTGCGACGTGTAACGGACGTAGGCGAAGGCGCCGGCAGCGACGATGCCGATGATGACAAAGTTGCCTGGAGGAGATGCGTGTTAGCACCCGCGAGCTGGACCGCAAAGCCGGAGGCGCACTTACTCAGGACGAACTTGCCCAGCCCGCCGACGACGTCGATGGCGCCCGCGAAGACGTCCGAGACGAGGTTGACGACGCCGGTGAAGAAGCCGATGATGGCGTTGAAGAAGGTCTGGAGGACGTGGTAGAAGACGGAGAAGATGGACGAGAGGAGCTCGTAGAAGCTGCTGAAGAGGTCTTGGAAGGCGTTGGTGATGGCCATCTCTGCGGTCGCTGCAGTTCTTTCTCCTGTTTGTCGGTGTTGTTTGTTTGGATGCGAGTATCGGGGACGCTCGTGTGTGCGAGGTGACGTGATGCGACGGGAGATATGATGCTTTTCGGAGCTTCCCAAGAGCTCGGGGCTGAGACAAGATCCGGTCGCGCCGTTCGCTTTTATGGTGCACGCGGGCCAGCAACGTCCATGTGACGCGATGCGTTCGAGACCTGCCTAAACCCCAAGCGATCCCGAGCGGTGGGAGCTGACGCCGGACGGTCGACCAGAAAGTCGCCCGTGACGTCTTCATCGTGACGTCACCAGCCACACACGCGCACCCCCAAACACCACTTATACGTCGTTCCAGCCACGCGGCGGACAATAGGAGCGACGGCGGTACAACGCCAAATGAGCACAGTTCCGCTTAGGCCTGATTGGATCATTCGCACGGGAAGGAAGGTGAACCTGAACCTGTCTTTGCCTTGTCAGCGAAGGGAGGGATCTGTCCCGCTCTGTTGTGGCACACCCGTCGTCCTCTCATTTGACGCATTCAAGCCACGTACAACCTTTTGCCCCCGTGACCCCCTGTCTTGGAGCGTTCCTGTCCTCCAACAAGAACGCACGGAGGGGTAGGCAAGGGAGGTGAGGCATGGGTGTTTCCTTTGATGAGGCAGCTATGAGGGAATCATGAAGAAAGGTCGGCCGTCGGGCAACCAGGTGTTCTATCCTTGGTTTCGCAGCGGTTATCCTTCAAGAACCATACAGGGCCGCCCGGTGAACTCGTTTTGGATATGTGTCTTGCGCATCATGGAAGCTGAACATACCACTCTTAGTGGAGGGTGACATTCTTCATCGCCCTTCTGAGCCAGTTGCGAGAGGATGCTCGTCATGTCCCATTCGCCCCCCGGCCTCAAAAGCCAGCGGCAGTTCCTGTAATCCCTGGGTCGTTAGCTGTTTCGGCCTAGTTGTTGCTGTCATCCGGGCGATGTTTGGTCCGTTTCCCGACGTAACCCATCGTTTTATGCATATGGATTTTGGCTGGAAGCTCGGGGGGTGTCGGGGGCGTAAAACCATGTCGACGGTCTACATACCTTGCACGAACAAACACATTCCGGTGAAGATGTCAGTAGAGAGAGAAAGACCAAGAACGTCGACCCGTAACCAATAAGTGCATCATCTAAGGTTGCGTTGGGACAGCGGCATATGCGCAAGTGCGGGCATTCCCACCAGCTGCTACCCGGGTCCCTGCTGAGCTTCGCGGAGAACTCCACGGCCCAGAGTTCCATTGTAGCAATTCTCCCTGATTTACGACTGTATCGGTGTTCCCAGTAAATTACACTCGCTACGGCACCAGGTGTGGTGGCGTTAAGCTAGGTGGTTCAAGCGCAATCATCTTACCAAGCTGCTTATCTCGCTCTGGTGCTTTATTGCCTCCTCGGGTGTTGTTGAGGTGAGTTAGGTGAGCTAGGTGAGCCGGTACATGAACGAGGGGGCAGTTGTTATTGGCGTGTTAGTGTAAGCGCCAACAGCCAACCAGCAAGCACATAATAGTACGTACACACTTGTTGAAGTAAGAGGGGATAATGATTGTATGGCATGTGTGTATCTGCCATGTCCTCGACAAATCCCTGTGAAAACCCCCTTTTCCACTGGTTGGCCTCACAGGGAAATCGTTGCCACTGATTGGCCTAACTGGTCCGGAATTCCCAGTGTTTTCCACCGTGCTTTCACGGCCATTTCTACGGGCCATTGCATGCCCGTTTTCTCTTACAACATTCTCCTAGCGAAATTAGGTAGGCAGACTCTAGCACGCATATACAAAAATTGGCCACAAGACAGTACTACTGATTGAGCCTAACACTCATTCTAACAGTGGTTACCTATGTGCCTACCCAGCCCTAGATAAGCACATAGGTACATCGTCATGGCGGGGGGAGCGAAGAGGCTGTGCAACCATCCTGTGGCTGAGATGGGACCGCCTTCAGCCAGCTTACCTATTCCTATTTGACCAGCCGGCCACGGCAGCATTTCCTATCTGTCACATCTTGATTCCAGGCATACGGATTACGGGGCGGTCTAGACGGTGATCATCAGTATCACGAGCCATGAGTGCTGAAGAATTCCGCGCAGATGTCGAAAGCGGGGAGGTGCCGGTTGACCGCCATGATCGGGTGTTGAGAATAGCCTTCATCTACTTGGACGAAGGGTTGTGGGATGGCAACGGAGTGTTCGACGTTGTTGATCAACTCCGCGCGCGCGGGTGGTCGTTCGGGAAGGGAGATTTGAGATTCAACCGGTACGACATCCGGAGCAGAAGCTGATTTATGAAGATGAAGAACAGGGAAAAAAGAACAGAGCGACAAAGGTTGACGATCAAAAGCACTCTGGACATATTCTACCTTGCCCAGATAGCAGCCGGCATCTACCGCTCCTCCAACCAGCTCGACGGCGACTTTCCCTCGGCAGACGACTTTGACACGTTCTACGCCGAGCACCGTCAGCTGCTCGGCCTGGAAGCGTGGAGGGAGTACTACTCGCCGGCTTTCCTCGCGCAGCCGACCTCGGCTCGCTTCTACCGCCTCCCCGACTTGCAAGACCTGCCAGACTCAAGCGACCCGCTTGGGCAGCCACGACGACAAAAGGGAACCGGCCACTTCACCAAGCTTCCCCGATGGGCGCACAACGTCGTGCGGACGCGCCGGAGACAGCCGGCCCTCCCCGCCGAAACCGCGATCGAGATCGCCCTCTCAACCCTGCAGCAGGCCATCGAACGCCTACGGAAGGATCACCCGGGCGTCGTCCGCCCTTACTCGGAGACGCAAGCCCGGTTCTGGCTCGGGTACATGAAGGTGGACTTTCCCGGCCCGCGGTGCAGCGAGGCTTGGGACCCCAACGAGTTCGGCATTCAGGTCGCGCAGGGGGCCTTCGACATGTGGGCGTGGGAGGCGCACTACTCGCGGGAACGATGGGACTCGGCCGACGACTCGCCGCCTCTCGAGCCGGACCTGGACGGCACGCGCAAGAGCGAGGTGGACTGGTGCGGGTTGCCGACGGCGGGGTGGGCTTGCAGGCGTGGTGCCGGGGGTGGGAGCCCGAGGTGGGGAGCGAGGAGGAGGTCGCCTTCCTGACGGCCGTTGCGGCGAGGGAGACGGAGGGCGTCGACGTGAGCAGCAACAACAACAACCTGGACCCCGCCATGCGGTCGCACATTCTTCTGGGGATGCTGCTTACGGCGTGCGAGACGACGGAGAGGGAACGACGTGTGGCGGATCTGAAGCGGCGGGTGGTAGAGGCGGGTAGGCTTGACGAGAGCAAGGCCGAGCAGTGGATTCGACACGCTTTGGCGATCGTGGAGCCGTATGTATACGAGAGGCAGCAACATGGGTGGCCTGTCGCCGCAGAGTATCGGAGTGGGTTGCTACGGCGTGTCCTGACAGAAAATGGGCAGCTTTTCGCCAGATGGAGGCTTTCACCCACTTCTGAGGAGTATAACTTTGAGCTGAAACCGAGGGAAGGAGCAAATAGCATACTAACGGCAGGGAAAACGGTGTAATTTTTGCTGGATTACACCCTGGTATTACACACACACACACACACACGCATACATATCCTCATGTCAACGACATGACTATTCTCAATTCACAACTATGACTCGCGCCAACTTGAGGCGGCGGGTGATCCGGCCGTGCCTGGGCAACATAGTGGCATCGCCGAGCATGATGACTGCGACAGACGGCGGGTTCACAGTTCAATGTTCCCTTCTCCCACCACATAATGCCCCTTTTAATCAAGTCCGTTGGTACCGAGACTCATGTGCCCTAGATCTTGAGCAACACAATATCCAGGTCGTCGCCAGTCACAACCACATACGCGACCACATACCCGCCGCCCTCGATCGGTTCCGAGCCGACGAGCTACCCGGGCACAAAGACCCCCAAGAACCGGCAGCGAGATTTGTGCAACAGGCTTCATCGTTACTGCGCTCCTGTCCCGCGTTATCAGAGTGAGGATCAACGCCTTATCCCCGCTATCCCAGCAAGCCCGAGGCAATCCACCCTCTGAGACGAGAAAAACATCGTCGATCCAAGGTCGAGCTGCCAGAATCTCCCCACTTTACGGCTTCTCCCACATGATCTTCTGTCCGTCCTTGACGTTGAGCCTGGCATGGCCGATCGCGGCGTTACCGATTAACGGGTACATACGAACCCAGTCGCCATCCTTGCCGACCTTGGTGTCGTTCCTGGGGTAGAAGTGACCACCGTCACTCCGTGGGGGCTGGAGTCGTGAGTCGGCATACTACAGGAGGCTTCGCAACTCCCTCTCTCTTCCGAGGTCTGAGAGCCACTGCACAATGCAACCTATATGAGGTGCCGTGAGCGGCAAGGGAACAATCGAGATTGAATGATGACAGTGAATACCGAGGAGACCTTGCCAAATAGCACTCATCTTATACACTTATGTAATATTGAAGACTACACTGGTTTGCTGGACCCGAGGCCGCGTAACTACCCGCCTTGGGGCGGCGCAGGAGACGGATGCCATGGAGAAAACCCGCCAAATTGTGTTGCGTGGACCCCAATGTTCACGCAATCGATCTCGGCATGGCTCTTCACGAAAAGTCCACATAGTGTTCCTTACCCCAACATAGTCAAATTCGAAGCCACATAAGCCCTGGCGACTCGCTAGAAGGTGAGTAGCAATCAAATGATCAGACTGGAGTTGGTGTGGGCTGTCTCCGTAGCGGCCTCTGTAGCGGTTGCTGAACCTCGACGGAAACCTTCACATTCCCTACCCCGTTCGAAAAATCTCTGCTTGCTAACCTTCTTTAGCTTACGACTCGAACACATACACGTCATTGTAGAAATGCATACCGAACGCGGTAGTTATAAGGCCCGTGATACCAAGCAAGGTCGCTGGTGGTGGCGGCTCATGGAAGTAGTTGCCGGGGACGCCATCATTGGCTGTAACCGACTGCTCACGCCTTAGGCGATGGACTTTACCTATACCTCGGCCGGCCTAGCATGCCTGATCTGCAACACCAAGAAGGGCATCCCAGTGAGGTCGGAACACGCTGTCGTTGTGATGCATATCCAACCAGAGGATACTCCTGATACGAACAAGAGCAGCATCCCAACTGGCCAATGCTGTCGCTATCGCGACGTGTCTTGCTCTACGTGTGAGCCAGTCGTAGTGCTCCGTCCCGCTTGAGACAGCCATGCCTATAGTGAGCAGCCAGAGGTCAAGTGAACCACATGCATAAGGTGCCGGCGGTTCGCTCTCGAACTGCTTGAGGTGTTTGATGAACTGGCCTACGATTGTGTTGAGAATGACCGCATGCGAGTAGTATGTCGGGCCTTGAATGATAAACATGTAGAGTATGATGGCGTATCGGATGCATTCAGAAGCTGGCGACGGAAGGGCCGTCGCATCTGGAGCGGATAGTAGGAGCCGATGTATAACAAAGCATGTGAGGTCATGAAGTCGAGTAGGCGGCAGAGGGACCCGTTGCGCCCGTTGAAAGATGTTGCGCAGGCGAATCAGCACGTTTCTGACTGCGTGGGCCACCTCGGCGCTGTCCGGCTCTGACAAGTCATCCTGGAAGGCGGTTGAGTCCAGCTGCCACTCGGGAGGGGGAGGGACCCCGTCGCCGATGCCCGTGTCGTCTTGGGTCTCGAATTGGGGCCGGCCTGTCACAATCATGGACACCCTTCGAGATGCGTAAACACTATGCCCTCAATCGGGGACAGGGGCTCGGCCTTACCAGCTAACCATTCTTGCGGTGAGCGGACTGGTTTGTCTCACGGAATTGATGCCGCCCCTCATGTCGACCAGCTTCTTCACTCCGTCGACATGCATCTCGCTGACCCGGGCGTTGCCCTTGCCAAACTACCGTGGCGGCGTCTTCGTTAGCGATAGGTCACCATGTGCGGAGCAAAAGGACGAAGCGAGAGATGAGTTATAGTCTCACCTCAATGGCCGCCAACGTGATGACCGAGTTCATGGTCCCATCTTGTATTGCGAGGGACGGGTTTTGGACTTTGCGCCGAAGCAAAGCCACCGAGTCGGCCATGAGGATCTCGGACGATTGGAACCCCTTTTGCGCCAGTAACTCCTCGTCGAGGCATGCCGTCTGCAGAGACACGTGGAACAATGCTGGATCACCCAGGGCCAATGGCCACCACGAGACGAGAAAGGGGTTTGAGGTTGCGCTCAGGTCCAGCGGGTAGTACTCGAAGGCGATCTTGTGGAGGACTGCGTGGGTCAGTGAGCCGAACGTCGACCGACAAACTCGAGCCGAGACTGTGCATACAGCTGTGAATGAGACGCTGGACTTGCTCTCGGGGAAGCCTGGTCTGCGGATACGAGTCGAAGGGGTCGAGAGAGCCGAACCGGTAGTTGGTCAAAGCACCCGACCCATCAAGGGCTCCCGGCGATGTTGCGCCATCCCCCGGCGCTGCTCCGGAAGCCGCCGGCGCCGCCGTCAGGGGTTCGTTAGCATAGGCGCACAGGACCTTGCGCTTGACGCAGCGAGAGCAACGCGGCGTGCGGAGGTCGCAGCTGTGTTTGGACTTTGCACAGGCGGCACACGACCGACGAAGAGTTTGGCGCATGGTGCGGTCGACAGGAAGAGGATGGTTCGACTCGTCCCGCTGGCGTGATCCGGCGAGATTAAAACTGTAGCGGCAAAAAGGAGGGAAGCGAGAGTGATCCAGTCGTGGAGGTGGCCTGAGTGTTGTGTGCCTCAACGCCGCCTGGTACGGGGTCAGAATCGGCGTGTTGCGTTTCTTCCGGTGCCTTGACCGAAAGAGGACTAGTCGCCGCCGTCCATATCGCAGAGGATCTTGGTCCCCTTGTTCGACTCCGGTTTTCCTCGATGACAAACTAGAGTCCGTTGCCGAAAGAGGTTTAGTCTCCGCAACTCACTGAGACTGCCAAGGCCTCGCAGGGCTGGATTCTGCTACGTTGGGAAGGAGAACGAACCATTTTTCGAATTGCTACAAGCAAAGGCCGTCGAAAAGAGAGATTGCTCGAGTTGGTTCTTGTGGAATCTGGCGTGCGGAGAGCTATGCGGAAAACATGAGCCCAGCCAGCTCGCTTGTATAAAAAAGATACGGAGTGCCCCCTTTTTTGTTCGGCATTGGGAGGCAAGCTTCCGACATCGAGACTTGCAATATGGCTTCTGGAATTGTAGAGGCGTCCGTCGTACAGCCTGAGCTGGCGCAAACGTGGGCCAACGGCACGTCGCAGTTGCCAGGTAGCCTGCCGGGTTTCTTTGCAGGTTGGGCTACCTGGCAGTATGTTGTTACGATTCTGCTGGGCGTCGTAGTTTACGATCAAGGTACCAAACACCGTCGAATCCGATACTCCTCCCTCAAGCTGACGTTACGTTTAATTCCAGTAATGTATCTCAAGAGGAAAGGTTCAATTGCCGGCCCTACCTTCAAGATCCCACTCATGGGCCCGTTCATCCAAGCCCTCCACCCCAAGTTTGAAGAGTACCTTGCGCAATGGGCGAGTGGTCCCCTCAGCTGCGTATCCGTATTTCACAAGTATGCGACATCGCCAGGCCCCAGGTGTTCGATGTCAGGACTGAACACTAAATTCCGACTTTGCAGGTTCGTTGTGCTTGCTTCCGATCGAGACATTGCCCACAAGGTCTTCAAGTCACCCGCCTATGCCGAGCCCTGCATCGTGCCCATCGCAAAAGACATACTCGGTCACAAAGCTTGGGTTTTCCTCCAGGGTAAGGCCCACGCCGAGTACCGAAGGGGTCTGATGCCCTTGTTCACCAACAAGGCCATGGCAACGTATCTCCCGGTCCACGAAAAGGTGCTGGGCGATTACTTTGACAAGTTTGTCGCCGCGAGCAAGGAGAAGCAGGGAAAACCCATGGCGTTCATGGCGCTCTTTCGCGAGATCAACTGCGCCCTCTCGTGCCGCACCTTTTTCGGCGACTACATATCCCAGGATGCCGTCAAGAGGATCGCCGACGACTTCTACCTCGTCACGGCCGCCCTCGAGCTCGTCAACGTTCCCTTGTCCATGTACATCCCGTTCACCAAAGTCTGGCTGGGGAAGCGTGTGGCAGATGCTGTCCACGCCGAGTTCGCGAAGTGCGCGGCTGCGTGCAAGGCGAACATGGCGAAGGGCGCGACGCCCACATGCATCGTCGACCACTGGGTGCTCCACATGATGGAGTCCGAGCGGTACCGCGAGAAGGTCGCCGCGGGAGAGACAGACGCGGTGAGGCCGGCGAACACGATTCGCGAGTTCACTGACGAGGAGATTTCGGAGACGCTCTTCACCTTCCTCTTCGCCTCTCAGGATGCGTCCAGCAGCGCCACGACCTGGCTGTTCCAGATCCTGGCCCAACGGCCTGACGTGGTCGACGCATGCGCGAGGAGAACTTGGCGGCAAGGGGCGGAGACAGGGACAAGCCCTTCGACCTCCCCATGCTGGAGTCGCTCACCTACACCAACGCAGTTGTCAAGGAGCTTCTCCGCCTGAGGCCCCCGGTAATCTTCGTCCCCTACCTCGCGACGAAGAATTTCCCCGTCACGCCCAACTACACCGTCCCCAAGGGGTCCATGATCATCCCGTCGTGCTACCCAGCTCTGCACGACCCCGACGTCTACCCCAACCCCGACTTCTTCGACCCGGACCGCTGGATCACCGGAGACGCCGAGTCCGAGACCAAGAACTGGCTCGTCTTCGGCGCGGGGCCACATGACTGTCTCGCGAGGAGGTATGTGCCGCTTACGATGGCTGCGATGATTGGTAAAGCGACCTTGGATATCGACTGGAAGCATCATGCTACGGACAAGTCGGAAGAGATTAGGGTTTTTGCAACGTTGTTTCCTATGGTAAGTTCCTACCCCTAGACACAGGCGGGCCTTTGCAGCTCGGCTCGAGCTTCGTGCATAGCTAACGATTGATCCAGGACGAGTGTCAACTGAGTTTCACTAAGCGGGTGTAAACAGATAGAGAGGCGATCCTAGACGTACTTTGGTGTTTGAGTGTTTGACGCCATGATGAGCTGGGTGTTTTTCTCGAGTAAATCAAAGCATCTTTGTAATATTTCATGAGTTCTTGGACCCCTTAATTCGACAACGCCATCCGTCCGAAAAAGCAAATCTGTTTGCAAACCTCCTCCAAGACACGATCCAAGCTCGGTCCCGATTTCTTGGACGACACAGCGGCTTCTTTCAACAACTAAACCGGATCCACGATTTCTTCCAGAACAACTTGCTCTTCTCTGGTCGAGTGCCAGATTTCCTCAACCTCTTCAGTGTAGGGCGGCGGGGGAGACTCTAGGGAGCCCGTAGGCGGCAGCTCAGAGTTGCCCAAGACACCATTCACATCTTCCTCCTCCACAACTCCGCCCACAATCAGGTCTCGGTGGATCGCCATCGAGCCACGGTGAAACCGCCTCAGCCTAAGAGGCCGTAGAGTTGTCGTTGATGAGCTGCGCGATCGCACAGATGATGCACGCGGTGCGTCGTACACCTGGCCGAGGACGGGACTCTCCAGCGCAGGTTCCGACGCTCGAGGCGACGTGGGGCGTCTCTGTGGAGCAGTTGGTGAGTTCCAAAGCATGGGGCTTGATGCTCGAGACCGAAGTTCCGTTTCCGAAGCGTCGTCCTCGGTCACCGGAGACGTAGGTGTTATGACAAAACGACCATGTGAGTCTCGCACGATTGACATACAGCCTTCCGACATGTATACAGTGCCTCGTACCAAAGGAACATCAACCAGTCGGAGCCTCAGCAAGACGGAAATATCCGTAGGAGACTCTGAATTTTCTGTAATGGGGTCGCCCGCGCGTTGGTTTGGGACACGTAAAAAGATGGCTGTCGGACGATGTCGAGAGCGGCGATTGCGCGAAGACGAGCTCGGAGTTGGCGTTGGTGCGGCCTCTGACACGGGAGCTTCAGGTTGAAGTGGCATTGCGGCGAAACAGTCTCGGCTGTGTCCTGCAGTCCTTCAACCTGTTCAGAATATTTGAAATGAGAGTTGCGCGCAGCCAGCCGATAGTGGTTAGTAAGTCGTGATATAGCTTCTTGCAACAGACTGTCTGGGATGGCAAGCCCACGCGCCAGTTATATATATACATAACCCCCAGCGTTCCCCATGATTTTTCGCTGCGGCCGAAAACCACTTCTCCGGCGGTGGTGAATCAGTGAGAACATTCGAGTGCAGTTGGGTACTAGGCATTCCAAGCCAAGGCCATCTAAAACTATCAACTGATATGGGACAGTCTTGCCCGCCAGCTTTGTATCCAAGAATCGAACCTTTAAAGGAACGAATCAAGAATGCGAGGCTGGTTTAAAAGGACAAAAGACAGAGCCACGCCGTTGTGGCTTTGTCTTTGCATAGTCAAGCAACTCCGGGCGTCCAGTTCAGGCGTGGTGGGGCTGACAGGGTAGCCGCCAAACTTGAGTGGTTTTCCAGCAAATGTCAACATCTCAGAAACTGGTCGGTTAGCTCAGTTGGTTAGAGCGTGGTACTAATATTCCATCTGGAATGTTGAGTAATGCCAAGGCCGGGAGTTCAAGCCTCCCACTGATCACGTTGCTTTTGTTCACATCGAAAATAGTTTTTGCTCTTTGTTGTCTCTGCGATGTATCTTATTTTACTTTAGGCTTTTTAAGTTCTCCCATGCTGCGTTGAGTGCGGGAGGGACAGCTTGAGCCAAGTACATGCACACGGTTTTTCGCCTGCGGGATCCTATATACAACGTACGGCGGCAGCGATATTGCGAGGCGCATCCGTCCATTCAACCTGCGTAGAAAAGTTCTTAGTGGGCTCAAGCACGCACTCTGGCTCCGGTTTGTTTCATCGCTCTTCAAATCTTTCGGCTCGTTCCGAGCCAGAATTTTCCCACTTCCTACCGCATGTCGACGGCAGTGTCCACTCAGGTCGGCCCAAAGCTCTGCTTTTGGTAGCCGGGGCTGGCTTTCGTTCTCCGTGGCCTCAAAGGTCACTGCGCGCAACTGTCTAACCCGATTACACCGTCATGCAAGCCAGGTCTCGGCCATCTAATGCGGTGTAACTCCAGCGGGAAGGCAAAGAGCAGGTATTCAGGCTAATATGGAAACGCGGCATTGGGGCGGCAGCATGGCCTTCCCGTGGCCATGGTTACCTGGCGCTCGAGGTGTTTGTCTACTACCTCTAAAATCCAAAATATAGTGCCCAAAAGCCCTAGTTACTGGTGGAAATTTACGCGATCCTGGTTGCTGGGCCCGACGTCGAAATGAGCGCAACAACACCCACCACTCGCTCGTGCGTAACCTGCTCGATTCTTGCGTTTTCTCGTACAACTTCTCAAAGGGATTGGGCGGTTCGCAAAACCTTGTTGACGGCGCAGGCGACTACCCACTCTCCCCCTCACGCGCTAGCCCAGGCACAGAAATTCTCGGAACACCCTCCGCATGCCAAGTCCATATGCCAGACGTGGCCACGGCGCCGCCGCTGCTGCTCCGTATGACCTCGCGCGGGGACTGCCCCCAGTTCGTGGCGACTTTGCCTGAGATCTGCCCAGGCCGTGATGCATTCCAGCGCAAAGGTGACCAGGCCGGGTAAAAGGATGAATGCCTCTGCGGGAGATCTGGGCAGCTGGACTGCGAAGCTGTCACGATTATCACCCAATGCCAGTCTAAAGGTTAACGACGGGAGCCACACCCACCGGGCCGGCGGCGCACTCCACGTGGTAAAGTTGGAGATTCTTGCCCTCAACCGGACGAAGACGAGCCTGGAGAGGCCTGTGGGGGGATGATGAAGGCCGTTGAATGTGACCCTCCCCTGCACCGTCTTCACGAGGCGTGACCCCGCGCTCATCTATAAGTTCGATGCTCCTCCGCCTCGGGCTCAACGTCATGGCACGAGAAAGTGGTAGTCATATACCTACTCGACAAGACTAGTATTGCTCCTGGATACCGGCCACCCGCTGAGTCGACGACCATGTACGCCAAGGCTCTCCTCGCAGTCCTACTGGGCTCCGGCCTCGCCTCGGCCCAGCTCAACTCCCTCGCCGTCCGAGCCGGCCTGAAGTACTTCGGTACTGCCGTCGACGAGCGCCGGACGACCACCGACGCCGCCTACATGGCCATCGTGAACGACACCAGCGAATTCGGCTCACTGGTTCCCGAGAACGGCCAGAAGTGGGAGAGCACCGAGCCGAGCCGGGACACCTTCTCTTACACCTTGGGTGACGTTGTAAGTCCAGTCACATAAGCACCATGATGACGATTCCCGGAGACCACAAAGTCATCGGCGACTGACAAAGGATCTTCCTGAAGGTTCCAAGCATTGCCAAGGCAAACGGCCAGATCCTGCGATGCCACACTTTGACATGGTACACGTTCTCGGACAACCACGTCTGCAACAAGACTAACAGAGACTCAGGCACTCTCAGCTCCCGAACTGGGTCCCCAGCGGAACGTGGACCGCCGCCACCCTGACGGCCGTCATCGAGACGCACATCGCCAACGTCATGAAGCACTACCTCGGCCAGTGCTACACCTGGGACGTCGTCAACGAAGCCGCCGACGACGGAGGAAACTGGCGTACGAGCGTCTTCTACAACGTGCTCGGCACCACCTACCTCCCCATCTCCTTCAGAGCTGCCAGGGCCGCTGACCCCAACGCCAAGCTGTGAGTCTTTCGCACGGAATACCCGCAAAGCATCGTGAGAGGGTACTGACACCATACCAGCTACTACAACGACTACAACTTGGAGTACAACGGCGCAAAGACCAACCGCGTCTACGAGGCCGTCACCATCGTGCAGAACGCCGGCGCCCCCATCGACGGTGTCGGCTTCCAGGGCCACCTGATCGTCGGCTCGACCCCCGGCCGCAGCTCCCTGGCGGCCGCCCTCCGCCGCTTCACCGCCCTCGGTCTCGAGGTGGCCTACACCGAGCTCGACATCCGCCACTCCAGCCTCCCGGCCTCCAGCGCCGCCCTCGTCACCCAGGCCAACGATTACGCCAACGTCGTCGGCTCGTGCGTCGACGTCGACGGCTGCGTCGGCGTCACCATCTGGGGCTTCACCGACAAGTACAGCTGGATCCCCGAGACCTTCAGCGGACAGGGCGACGCCCTCCTCTGGGACGCCAGCTTCAACAAGAAGCCCGCCTACACCTCCGTGTCCTCGGTCCTCGCTGCCGCCGCGACCGGTAGCGTCCCGCCGACCACGACCACCACCGCCGTCACCACCTCGCGCGCGACGACCCTGGTCACGGCCACGACCTCTTCTCGCGCCACCACGACTACGGCCGCGTCCGGCCCGGAGCAGACTCGCTGGGGCCAGTGCGGTGGCCTCATGTGGTCTGGCCCGACTCGATGCCAGCCCCCCTGGACCTGCACGAGGCACAACGAATTCTACTCGCAGTGTCTGTAAATGTGCTCGGTCTTGAACCTTTGTCGAGCTTACAGGCGTGGGTGTGAAAGAAGGGCTATGGAGGCAGCTGGCCGTACGAAGTGTGCATACTTCATCTTCTTGTTCATAGCTTCGTTGTGCAGATATTCTTCATAACCTCGTTATGACAATATTTTAGCAGCTAAAATCAGACTCATTATAAGGCGCGTTCACATTTGGCGTGTGCTCCGAGACGCTCGTAGGTACTCAGCTATCGGCCACGGCTCAGAGTCGCTGCGGGAATGAGAAGCCTATAAAAGTCCAATACGCTCTGCGTGAAACCCAGTATGACACAAAGAAAAAACAAAGGGAAGAAAGGAGGAATCAAATAGAGATGAAAAAAAAATGACTGGGTTGTAGCTCATATCGGAGAAAACCCATCGGGTTGCTGCGGACTGATAATCTTCTCGGCAGCCTCTCGATTCCCCGGCTCCGATGATTTAACCCGCGAATAGCATCTCGTTCCTTCACTGGTCATTGCTGTGATCCCTTGCGGAGCGGACTCTTGTTTAAACCAAATTCTGCGGGGCCAACCAGTTCCTCGGCTTGTCTGCTGGGGGAGAAACAGACCAAACTCCGCGCTGCGCTAAACTAGTCTTGGGGATGAAATTTAAGGGGTCCAAGCAAGACGTCTTTCAGAGACACTGGCTTGCGACGAGCCTCGCCGCTAACCGAGTGCTCGGGTTGAAATCTCAGGAAGACAAACGCCGATTCCAGCCATCTCCCATCGCCTATCGCCGACGTTGGTGAAGCATTTGTAATAATCACGGAGGCGGCGCAATGCAGCGAGGACTTGCTGAGGGGCTCGAAAGCCTATTCAGCGATCCGATCTAAACGACCCACGACGCCCATGCGCACCGGCCAGTCGGCAGTAAGCACCCTACTTGCCTTGCATAGCAGCCGAGAAACGAGAGTGAAGAAAGAGCGAGAGAAAGCAGAGGACTCTGTAACCGGGACGTAATTCAAGGCTCATCCTTGTCAGCAGGTTGCAGCAGCCAGAGACCGGGGTGTGTGTCCGTTGTGGCCTTTCTTGTCCGGTCTACAGCCTGTGGGAGGGAGGCTGCATACCGCCGTACTCGGTACACCATAGACTTGTTAAATCCGGGCTTGACTTCCAAGGAATGCCGAACCGTATCTGACTCGCGCACTGCCAGCGACTGGGGACGCCACCCCGTAAGTAAAAGCGCAGCAGAAGAGACTCGGAGGCGGGCTTTGGGCGCTCCAATTACACGCCGCTATAG
Organism: Colletotrichum coccodes; assembly: GCA_020466075.1. NCBI lineage: Eukaryota > Fungi > Ascomycota > Sordariomycetes > Glomerellales > Glomerellaceae > Colletotrichum > Colletotrichum coccodes. Next base: position 16,080 of record JAIMZG010000456.1, read on the forward strand.
CGAAGGCCAACCCACTCGAGATTCGACCATCTGCGTCATCGTATCCCGTTGGCGGGGGGAGGCTAGTCTGCTCCAGCCAAACCCAGCGTAGCACGCGGCCGAAGCTCGATGCCGCCAGAGGCAGAAAGAACAAAGCACGAGCCCGTCGTCCACGGCATTGACGGCAGCCCCTGGTGTCGGTAGGGCCCGTAGTAGTACCGGCGGGCTCTGGAACAGCCTCGACATGGCACAACTTTGTCTTATCTCCAGCTAGCTCCGGTCCAGATACTTCTTGATGACATTATGAGCAAAAAAATCGGAGCCTGGCTGGCGGCATCTGTGGATGCCGTCATGGACATTGAGTTTGAGGGAGAGCTGCTCTCTTCGTGCCTATATAACCCAATTGACCTTCACATCTGACTGCTACTCGGTCCTGGGCAGCAACAACGTTTTCACACGCTACAAACGAAGAACCCGCAGATAAAAACCGACCCCCAAGCCGCAATAGCTACTGCACGAGCCAGCCGGTCACCAACCGCCACACCCACCGCAGCAATGGCCGATTACAAGTTCGAAGGATGGCTGGGCCACAGCCCTGAGAGCGCCAAAGGGAAGATGGAATGGGGCGCGTTCGAGCCTAAGAAGTGGACGGAGGACGACGTCGACATCGAAGTCTCCCACTGCGGTATCTGCGGTTCCGACCTTCACATGCTCCGCTCGGGCTGGGCTGAGACCCCTTATCGTGAGTTTCCGACCGTTTCCCACTACCCCACCTTGCCCCCAAACGCCGAGTATGCTATGAAACTTGTTCCTGGCTAACCTTGTGTAACCCGCAGCCTGCTGCGTCGGCCACGAGATTGTCGGCAAGGCCGTCCGCGTTGGCAAGAACGTCAAGCACGTCTCCGTCGGTGACCGTGTCGGTGTCGGTGCCCAGGCCCGTTCCTGCATGCAGTCGGACTGCCCCGAGTGCTCCACCGGCCGCGAGAACTACTGCGGGCGCGCCAACGTGAGCACCTACGGATCCGTCTACCCCAACGGGGAGGGCAAATCCTACGGCGGCTATGCCGACTACAACAGAACCAACGGCCATTTCGTCATTAACATCCCTGACGGCCTGCCGTCGGAACATGCCGCACCAATGCTTTGCGGTGGTATCACCGTCTTTTCTCCGTTGAAGAACAACGGATGCGGTCCCGGAAAGACCGTTGGTGTCGTCGGCGTCGGCGGTCTTGGTCACTTTGCCGTCCTCTTCGCCAAGGCGTTGGGCGCCGACAAGGTTGTTGGCATCTCGCGAAAGGCCTCGAAGAAGGACGAGGTCCTGAAGTTGGGCGCTGATGAGTACATTGCCACGGACGACGACGAGGGCTGGGCCAAGAAGAACGCTCGCAGCATCGACTTGATCATTTCCACCGTCTCGAGCGACAAGATGCCTCTCCAGCAGTACTTGATGCTGCTCAAGGTTCAGGGCACCTACATCCAAGTCGGGTAAGTCAGGTGAACGTGCATTCGAGCTTGTGCATAGAGCTAACCTATCCAGTGCTCCCGACGGCGGCAACCTTCCTCCCATCAATGCCTTTACTCTTCTCATGAGCGGTATCAAGGTCGGAGGCAGCGGCATCGGCTCGCCCTCTGATATCAGGGAGATGCTGGACCTCGCGGTTGAGAAGAAGGTGAAGCCTTGGGTCCAGAAGCGTCCGCTTAAGGATGCCAACCAGGCGATCGTCGATATGGAGGCTGGCCATGCCCGTTATAGATACGTCCTGGTCAACGAGAAGCACGCCAAGTTGTAAAAAGATGAAGGGAAAAAACCATGGGAAACTCGTAAATGTAAATTAGAAAAATGACGAGATGACGATGAGATGAGAATCCGAGCTTTAGGCAGTGATTATGAAATACGACGTGTCACTGTGAGGCGAATGGCAGTGCCCGCAGCAATTGTTGCCAGGCGTGAATTCGAAGAGCGTCGCAGCAGAACAACTCTACATCTACTGTTCTTGTCTAGTACAGTACACTGGATGTAGTTGAAGCAATATGGTCGCGTAGAGCACAACCGGTCAGCTTTTCAAAGTGTCAAAATCTGGTGACGACGGTCTTGGTGTATTGAGAATGGGAATTCAGGTTGCGGAAGACTTTGTGCTAACTTGAGCAGTGTATTATGTATTATAGCTCAACTGGCCACAGCTAGGGTTTTAGGCCAGGCTGTTGGCTATTTCTTGTTGACGAGTCCGGCAAAGGAGAAGAAGGCGATGAGGGGGCGCCTTAGAGAACAGAATCAGACATCTTTGCACCTGGGTACTGAGCCTTGAGGCCTTCTTCGAGGCTTTGCCCGCCCACAGTCAAGTCGTTGAAGGCAGGGCAAGCCAAGTCCAGGATAGCCGCTCCCAGGGTGTCGGTGATCAGTCTGAGAGGCCTGTCGATGATGGAGAAGATGGTGGAAAGGGAGTTTGGCGAAGCAGTCTTGACAACTTCGAAGACGAAGCACAGAAGGTTGTTACCTTGCAGTAGTTTCGTGAGGTTCAAGACGCCACCGGTGAGGTCGGCCAGGTTCACACCAGCGTAGTTGTTGACTTTCCCCATGTTGCCTCCAATGCTGCAGGGCGGAAATTGGTCAGAAAAGATCTATGACATCCAAGTGAGATGACGCACCTTCCCAGCTCAGGGTACTTGGAAATCAAAGCAACGACGTCCAAGTTGAGCTGAACCAGACCGTAGTCGACAGGCGTACGGTACCAGTTCTCCGGAATCCTTTCCCAGCCGCGTTTGTATGTCAAGCTGCCCTCTTCCCCTTGAACAGCAAAGAAGCTCTTGAGAGTTTCCTTGTCTGCACCCACAATCAACACCAACACCTGATTCTAGGGCCGGGTGTACTTACTAAGGAGACCGGTCGGGTTTTCGGAAGAATGGTTCGCGAACATACGGCAGGCGAAGAAGTAACCCGCGTTTCGAGCAATCATACCCGTGAACGGGCCGTAGTAAAAGTTGGGGTTGGTTGCAACGGTCTCGTTGAAGCGGATCGAAGCTCGCTCGGCGAAGAGGTCAAAGTCGTAATCGCCCTCTCCGGAAGACATGTCGTAGAACGACTGGAACTGGTCCATGACCATTGTTGAGGCGTCCCCTGTCATGTACAAGTCGCCCCGCGTGTTGGACGAGTCGCCTTCGATGATGTTGTGCGAACCATTGAGGCCTCGGGGTGTTCCCAAAAGCCCCAAGACATTGCCGAGAATGTTGTTAGACGCTCCGGCGACGTCGCCGATGGAGAAACCAGGGTTGAGTGACAAAGGGTTCCCCACGAAAACAGTACCCATAACCGACAAAATCGTCCCGAGATCCAGTCCCATTCCGAAAACCTGGTTGATGGCTGTCGTAACTTCGGCCAGGCTCGTGACTCCCCCCCGACTGATGTAGCCGTGGTTCGCGAGGGCGTTCAGACCTGGACAAGGCCCACGCTGCGCGCCGTTCCTGAAGTCGGGCGCGATAAACTCATGGTCGCCGGTCACATCGATGGGTGTTGTCATTGGGTCGAAGAGAAGCCTCCTTTCGTGCACCTCGTGGAACACGCCGGATAATTGTGCAGAGAGTTTTGACGCGACGTCATCCTTGATGGCCTCGTTGGCGTAAGCTGGGAAAGAGAGGACGCCACTGCTGAGACAGGGCAGAATTGAAAGAAAGTGGTGTGTCTTCATGATTAAGCTCAGTAAAAGAGTGTAAAAAAACGAAATATGTGTGGTTGAACGAGCGACTGACTGACTTGTGCGAGACGAATCAATGATCTAGAAGTGGAAGATTGCAAATTGGAACGATATTCTTGGCCGGTTCTTCTGCCACCCAAACTTGACGGGCCGCCAGTTCCGCGGCTTGTCAACGGAGGAGATTTAGATCAACTCGACTTGGGCTTACCGCAGTCCCGGAAGAGTGCCGGCAAGGACGGACGCAGGCATGGGTGTATATGGCGTCGCTGTTCTGGCCCCCAAACCCGCCGGATGTCTCTGCTCTTCTTCGCCCGGCCAAGTAAGTTCATCGGCAGAACTGACCGCCAGACCCTACTATGTGTGATTTGCACTATGGTGACCAAACTGGGCGACGTTCAATCCGTGGCCAAGACTGGGGGGGCGGTTGTCAGGAGAAGCCTAGCAGTTCAAACCACAAGCCCCCTTGCCGCGTGGGAACAGGCGGGCGAAGTAACGCCGTGTGAATTGAGCAGTTGTCATAATTATGTACCCGGGCCGCCCAAGATTGACAACTTGGGTGATCTGCATGCAAATTCCCCGATGGCCCCATTTCGAACTCACAGGTCTTCAAACTTCAACGGATTGGCCGGGAGCAAAGGAATCTTACACCCAATCCTTCCGAGTGGCAGCGGCCATGATCCATAAGTCCACTGATCAGCCGGATAGACTGGACAACAGGTTAGCAGTGTTGCATTGGGATGCCGGTTATACAGCTGCCGTACTCAAACCCTCAAATGCAGAGCACACCGCCGAAGCCCCTGCATGGTGGTCCCAGTCCCAGTCCCAGTCCCACGGCTCAAGCGATGAGATGTGCCGCCCATCGGCATAACGTCTGCAAGCCTGAGGGGCGAAATCTCCAACACCCTGGATCTTGTGGCAGTGTTGCAGGCAACTGGATCGTGAGTCGTTACCCATGTATTCCCAATTCGGTGCAGAAGCGCGTAGATCACCCAACAGAAATGGATGAAAAATTACAGAAAGGAAAAAGGAATTTCAAAAGAAGAATCCACCGCGCTGGGCCGCAATCAATCGCCGTTTCCATCGATTCCAACCCACAGTCCGTGAGAGCTGTTGTGGACTCGAGTCGACTCGCGAAGTCGCAATGACTCTAGTAAGGCTAGCACTTGGCCCATCCGCAGGGTCTGAAACATATCCCCGTCTGTCATAATTCACGATGGGACCCCACTAGGCATGGGATCCCAGACCTCGAGCGTTCCTTTTCTGGACGTTTTGGGCGGCAGCCTCTTCTCAGGAGAAGGTGGTATGTGACATGATGGCATTACCTCTTCCCACGTCCGAAATGGCTTTCAACGAGGGTTGCATACAGGACGTGTTATCCACACGGGCAGATTTAACAAGCGACTTTGTGGGAAGGAAGGCATGGCAGTTCTCGCCAAGCATTGGCAAGGGCCTGGGGAAAGTCTCACATCAGGAACTCTGAGGAATAGGGCCAGCCGTCCGACGCAGTTCGTCCAGCCGTCCCTATCTGTTCGTGGACGGACGCCCACAATTCGTGCAAACCCTGTTCCCCAGCCAAGTTCCCGGAACCTAGTCCGGCCTCGACGAAATGGGAACAATCACGTAGGCTGGGATGCCGGCAGATGAAGAAGATTGGAGCTCTTGCTCAAGATGGACAGACTTGAATAAGTCTTCATACCAGCGGGATTCGAACTTCGTTTCTTCTCCGTGTCCCTTCTCTTTTCGTCTTCCTCGCTTTCGATTCTAGCCCAATCAGGGAAAATGAAGTTCTTTGCGCTTGTTCTGTTCATGTTGGCTTGGTGTAGAGGCGTGTGGAGTCTTACCAAAACCACCGACACCCCGGCGCCCTTAGAATCGCCTCCGTTGTGCGGCGTAAGTCACGCATCCCCCGGCAGCCGACGGCTGTTTCCTGACTGACACCAACCAGTTGCAATGTATTCAACAAGTGACGCTGGCAACGGGACTGTGCTCAGTCACCGACGCGGCTTGCATATGCACCAACGTTCAGCTCAACCAGCAGATCTCGCTTTGCGTGCATGCCAATTGCACTGTCCGAGAATCATTGCGTATGTTGGTTCACTTCGCTTTTGGCTATCTTTCTTATGCTGATGATGCCTGAAGAGGTCCAGAGCTACTCTAAGCACACCTGCGGCGCGCGTCTCGGGACCGAACCGGCTTGGTATGGATCATCGGCATCGTGTTCCTGGTTCTCGGGCTTCTGGCTTTTATTCTCAGAGTGATGGCCAAGCTTTGCTTGGGTGGTCAGAGTTGGGGGCCCGAAGATTGGGTAATGACATTAGCAGTGGTACGTCGACTGCGGCCCGGCACGTCTTGGTGGATCGAATACTGACGCTCTGTGGCAGGCCATGATGGTACCTCTCAATGCTCTTTCAGTTCCGAGTATGTCACTTTCAACCGGCAACGATTGTTCGACACTGACTTATAACCGCACAGTTTCTCAAGTTGCTCTGGGTCAAGACATTTGGAATGTTCATCCAGACGATATCACACAATTCCTCTATGTGCGTTATGGTCCAAACACTCAAAATGATTAATGACTGACTTTCTGCTACAGATGTTCTACTGGGACGAGCTTCTCTACCTGGGTGCTTTGCCCGTGACTAAAATCTCGATACTGCTGTTCTATCTCAAGATATTCCCCAAGAAGGAGATCAGGCTCGGTTGCTGGGTCCTCATTGGGCTCAACGTGGCATACTTTATCGTCTTTGAACTCATCTCGATCTTCCAATGCATTCCCGTCGAGGGTGCTTGGAGAGCGTGGGATAAGGAGTTTCCGGCAAAGTGCAACAATATCAATATTCAGGGATGGGCAGCCGCTATCATCAACATTTTGTTGGATGTGGCTACCTTGGTTCTGCCGCTCAAGGAGCTTTACAATCTTTCTTTATCTACAAAGAAGAAAGTGATGGTCATGATGATGTTCAGCGTCGGATTCTTGTTTGTTCCCAATTTTTTATACCGCTGTTAGAACCGATTGCTAACACGATTCATAGTGTCACCATCGTCAGCGTTGTCCGACTGCATTCTTTGGCAAGCTATGCCACAACCAGCAACGCAACGCGTAAGTCATGAGTTTCCTGACCATGGGCAGATCTTGAGACTAACAAAACCCCAGAGACTACGTCGAAGTTGGCTACTGGAGCACCATCGAGGTCCCAGTCGGTATCATCTGCGCAAGCATGCCCGCAATTCGCTCCCTGTTCAGCCTGGTGTTCCCCAAGGTGTTTGGCACCACGCAAAGGGGCAAGTCCAACTACGACAACATCTCGGACCAGAAGCAGATGTCCAACTCGCAGAAATTCTCCTCCAAGGGTTCAAAGCAACCAGCCATTCGAGTCCACAAAGAATTCTCACTCAGGTCGGGGCGTCGAGAAGATGTTTCCTACACCGAGCATGAACTCACAGATATGCCCTTCTGCGACCCGAACTCGCGTGTTTCATCAGAAAAAAAGCCGACAACTCCACATGAAGCCGTGTGAACGGCAGTCTCTGGGACCAATCGGACCAGGTGCTTTTTTTTGTTCGTCCCTCATTTGATACACTTTAGACAGAAAGGGTTCATTCCCGCCAACATTCACGTTATAATTTTCGCCTGCGTAGGACAGCATCGAGATACCACCAATGATACATAGAATATAATACAAGCCGTCGTTACCGGAAACGTGATTCCCATTGCATGTTTCTCGTCCGCCCACGATACTATGGCGGGTTCAATTTCCAAATCAAGTCATGTTTCCTTGTTTGCATTGCTTGAGCCCTACCAGACAGAACCCGGAGCTAGCTCTCTTGGACCGACGCCACTTAACGGATATGAGCGTCCTCAACGGTGGAACCGGCGCCAGTCTGAAGTCTGAAGGCGGGAGGAGCACGAGCCGTGGGGAAAGTCTGAGTGTCAGGGGGGTCTTGTCAAGGGTCTCCTCAACACATGGCCCGATCCTTGCCGCATCTGGGTGGCACGAGTCCTCACCTCGTTTTCCTATCTCGCCAAAAGTCCAAAACCCCCTGGCAACCCTCCCCAAGGTGTCATTTTCATCTTCGTCCCTTGCGGTCCAATCTTTCTCAAAAGTTTCAGTGGCACGCAGTGGGGGCTGATGGCTTTCCATCTTGGGATTTATTGGAGTCTAGGCCCCCGTTGTCGCTGTCATTGCGATCGTCCGCTTTGCAGCTTTCGCTCATGCGGGGGCTAAGTAGCGTTCCGCAGAGACTGCCTCCAGAGTGCGAGTCAAGCTCCCTGCACAACTACGGTCAAAGCGCTCATAAGCCCTCGGTGCCGTTGGCCCTGTCTAGCTCAAGGCATCGCGAGGTGCAGTAACTTGAATAGCGAGCTCGGCGTTGGTCTTGCGTTGCATTGCTGAGGAAAGCTACTTGGCAGCGCATGTACCGCGCTTTCAACCTCCTCCGACTTGACAGCCTTCCAATGCATGAAATAAAGTTTTTTGAGGCATGCGTCCTCGCCGTCAAAGCTGAGCGTAGTTTGTGATGTGAAAAACTCCCTACAAATGTTCCTGATGCCGGTTGTCGTGGCACTTCCGTGGGTCCTAGTCTGCTCCAGCAGGACATAGATTAGCAGTCCACTCACTGATTGGAAGGGATCGAAGTGATCATCGTTGCTCCTACCCTTGGGCACGCGGGAACCTGGTACGGCGAGTGGGAGAAAAGCCGTTGCAACGCAGTAGCACGACAGACGTGGAGTATTGAGTCCCGATGAAGTCGTTACTCGAGAAAGATCGGCAACTAACCCACGCAGCACGGAGTAGAATCGGACTAATGTAACGGCATCCTTTAGAACGGCATCTCTTCGAACCTGTTACTGCGGGCTCTTTGCCATAGTTCGTACTCGTAGGAACAGGGCTGAGATAACAGACCGCTTGTTTTGCCCGCTTAGCTAATAACCCGATACCTCCTTTCTCTCGCCGCCTCTTAGCTCTTACAGGCGTGATTCTTGGCCTCAAATTCAAGCATTTCCCTTGCCTTCGTCGGCTCCGATCCATACTTGGAGCTTGGAGGCCTTTCGTTCTATCCGACCTATCGTCATTCTTTCTTAGGAGCAGGTAGTGCTCCCCGCGTTCAATATGCGCTTCTCAATCTTTCTTACGCTCGTTACTGTATTAGCCGACTCGGCCTCTTCTATGTGAGTCTATGCTACCAGTGCACTGCCAAGAAGATATTGATACTGACTCCCAAGTCAGTGCTGTGCCATGGAAGACTACTCAGCATCAGCCTCGACATGACCCTTTCATCGGCAGACGCGCTGCCAACGAAACCCTTGATGGGTATGACTACGTTGTCGTCGGTTCGGGACCAGGAGGAGGGCCGGTCGCTGCCAATCTTGCCATAGCTGGTTACAAAGTGCTGCTTATCGATGCTGGAGGAGACTCGGGCGATTCTTGGACCGAAAAGGTCCCGGCACTTCATCTCATGTCGACTGAGTTCGAAGACACAAGATGGAACTACTTCGTATATGGCTTCTCCTTGCACTAGGTTGTCGCGTGGCTGACTTGCGGTAGGTCAACCACTACCCTGATATTGAGCAGCAGAAGAGGGACTCCAAAATGACGTACGAAATGCCAGATGGCAGTTTCTATGTTGGGCTAGAGCCCCCGGCCGACTCAAAGCCCCTGGGTGTCTGGTACCCGCGTGCTGGAACACTGGGCGGATGCTCTCGACACAACGCCCTCATCTCGATCAACGCTCATGACAGCGACTGGTCAAAGATTGCCACCCTCACCGGTGACGATTCTTGGGGCCCGGAAAACATGCGGTCGTACTTCCAGAAGCTCGAGAATAACATGTATTTGCCTTCCAGTATCATGGGACACGGTTACAGCGGCTGGCTCGGCACATCGCTCACGTCTCTTTCTCTCGTCGTGGAGGACCAAAAGCTCCTTTCCTTGATTATCTCTGCGGCTTCGGCTATGGGCAAGAGCCTTCTCGGACTTTTGCTCACAACCGTCGCCGGTCTTGGTCAGGTATTGCTTCGTGATCTCAATGCTCCTGGCCAGACCAGCAAGACCGGCCTCTATCAGGTTCCGTTGTCGATGACCGATTCAATTCGAGGTGGCCCTAGGGACTTGATCTTGGACACGGCCAACGCAGTCAGATCAGATGGGTCACGCAAGTACCACCTTGACATCAAGCTCAACACTCTCGTAAGTGACTGGTCTCCCAATGCTTCTCCAGCCCCGAAGTTGCTCACGATTCTAGGTCACCAAAATCCGTTTTGATGAGCGCGGCGACAAGCCCCGCGCTGTTGGGGTCGACTTCTTGGAGGGTTCCAGCCTCTACCGTGCCGACCCTCGTGCCGGATCGGCTACCTCATCCGGGTCTGGCAGCGTTGGCGCCAAACGCGAGGTCATCATCTCAGCTGGCGCTTTCAACACACCTCAGCTCCTTAAGCTCAGCGGTATTGGACCGAAGGCAGAACTCGACTCGTTCGATATCCCCGTTCTGGTGGATCTTCCCGGTGTCGGAACCAACATGCAAGACCGATACGAGGCTACGGTCATCGGAAAGACCGACAGTGACTTCGTCATCACAAGCAAGTGCACGTTTATGGAAACCTCGCCGGACCCCTGCCTCGAGCAATACCAAAGCGGCCTTGAGCCCATCTCGAAGGGGGTCTACGCCACAAACGGCATTGCCATTGCCGTCATACTCAAGTCATCTGTTGCCGAGGACGAACCCGACCTGCTCATCTCTGGTGCACCCGCCAAATTCAAGGGATACTTCCCCGGGTACGCTTCAGACTCATTGGCGGATGCTCAGCACTGGGCCTGGATTATTCTCAAAGCTCACAGCCGCAACAACGCCGGCACCGTCACCTTGAAGTCGACCGACCCCAGGGACATGCCGCTCATCAACTTCAACTACTACGACACTGGTGTCAACAGCGGCGGGGAGGGCGACAAGGACCTCCAAGCCACCTATGAAGGCTTCGAGTTCTCCCGGAGAGCCTTTGATAGCCTCATTCCACTTGACGGTAGCTTCCCGGAGGTGTGGCCAGGTACCAATGTAACCAGCGAGGAGGATGCCAAGCAGTTCCTCAAGGATGAGACATGGGGACACCACGCCTCATGCACCTGTCCCATTGGCTCTGATGATGATCCCATGGCTGTTCTCGACTCCAACTTCAAGGTTCGCGGCACTGAGGGATTGAGGGTTGTTGATGCTAGCGTCTTCCCTAAAATTCCCGGCTTCTACATCGCTTTGCCTTTGTACATTGTCTCTGAGAAGGCCAGCGATGTCATCATCCAGGAGGCTCAGGCGGCTGCTGCTTGAACCACAACCGCATTCTACCAGCTGGATCGATGGAATCTTTCCCCTAGTGTTACATGGCAATTAACAAGCTGTTCAAGCTTGCAAGGATATCCCGTAATTCACCATAATAATAATAGTAACACGTCAAACTTTACTCATTGTCAGTCGCCAATCATGATTGTCCCCATCACGTGAGTGCGAAGAAAGGGAAAAGAGAAAAAGCAAGGAAAAGAAAATCAGGAGAGAGGGCGCTTTTGAGACCTACTTGAATCCAGAGAAAAGGAGAGATATGAAAGCCATTGAAAGGATCATTTTGGAATCTTTTTAGAATATTTCAAGGATACTCTTAAACTAATGTGTATGTATGAAGTCAGGCTGAAGTTTCAGCCTGGTTGAGATCTTCTGTTAAATGCAGCAGCTGTTACGTTACATCTCAATGACAGGTTTTGTAATACAGTCACTTTGGGTTTTACAACTGGAGGTCCCGATTGCGGCGGAATTCTTTATTCTGTCATCTCACTGGGTTCTTACTTGCCGTGGGGCCCCCCATTCAATCGACTTTCCGTCTCCCTTGCGTCCTCCGCCCCGATGTCGCTATCGCTGTTGTCGTTGCCGCTGCCATCGCCGCACTTTACCCATGCTGTTCTTTGTTTAAATGTATTCTGGCCTTACACGCAACAACAGGCAACGATTGGCAATGGCAGCAAAGGGAATACAGGGCAATACGTAACAACAAGTGGCAAGCGACAGCGGGAGGCAGGATGTAAATAGCTTCACATTGACACGGGCTTCGAGTTTTCTCATAGATGCAGCCTGTATAGTCGACTGGTTCATGGGCTACTCGTTAGCGCGAACCAACAATGATCACAGTCAGATATTGGGTTGACATAGTTGCACTTGGCACACGCCTTGACTGCCACTGAAACCTTGCCTAGTATCCGACCTTGGCCGAACGTTTATGACCCACTGAGGCTCAAGACATTCCTGCTTGTCATGTGATACGAATGGGGAATCTGCACGACGGAAGAAGCTCCATGGACCCTACATTCAAGCGTTTCAACTCGCGCCGATCTTTTGAGGCTCTGATACAGTCTCTGTGCATATTCTCACATCCGCCCATCAAACTTCCCTTGCCCGACCAGTCAACGACTGCTCCGAACGATTCACACCAGTATCTTGTCCGTGTAATACGTCCACATAGACAAACCCGTCCGCCTGGCCCAGGCTCCTGGGTTCGACTGCTAATGACGATAAAATCTTGTGGGCCCGACAGATTCTAGACACTTCCGAAAGTGGCTGAGGGAAAAATCTTTGCGGCGTGTGAGAGGCTCGGGAGCACGAATACGAGTCACACACCATGGCAAACGAGTCACAACTTAGCGAAGGCAGCATATGCATTCCGTAGTCACTGAATTGTGACAAAACGTTTCTGGCGGCAAAAAGATAGGGAAACAGAAAAAGCTTCGCACGGCCCGAGGCTAGGAAAACCTGCCATCATTGTGGAATTGACAACTTTGCGGCGGTATAACTCGAGGACAGAGCGGGGGGGACATACTATGGTAGGAGGCAAGCTGGGTACCCGAGCCCCGAACAAATTTAAATGCGTCCATATGCTGTCCTCACCGGATCTCCAGTCGAGATCCCTGTTTTTACGTTGCTTGGTCCAGTAGCTCGGGGCCCGGTGTTGCCGCTCTTAATCATTTGCGAGAAATTAGCAGTTGTGCATAACTGGCAGATTCAGATGAGACCGGGGTATCCATGTGGTACGCAGCTGTAGCAGATTGAATGTACGTAGTACTATGTAAAGAAGCGATTCGGAACACCACGATATCATGATGCTTGGATGACGGAAGTGCACGAAAACCACGGGGCTTCGTCCCCAAACCGCCGTCCGGAAGTCGGAAACGGATAGTCCAGGGTCGGTCTTGGCTGGAAGAGGAACCGGCCACCAAAGCTCACCGCAGTGTGCATAGTAGTCGTCAAAAGACTTCTTTCAGCTCGGCAACCCGAGGTGGACTTCTCTCAGCCCAGTAGATCCGAGGTTGTCGTCAACAACTTTGCAAACACTTTCCGGCTGTGCCATACAACGGACCGAATCGAAAGACGCTTGTGCATTCTCGGATCTAGTGCGTCCCTCTGAACTAGAACCGACCAATCCACAATTCCATCACGAGACCAACACCCGAGCCCGAGTTTTGCCTTCGACCTTTGCCATCACGAGAGAAAAAAAGGGTGGAAACGCCACTAACCAGACAGAACAGGCGGTAAATCCCCACGTAGAGCTTGCCAAGGGCTTACGAACCCTCGCGGTGGTAGAGCTGAAAGGATCTGGTTCTCCAATACATGCATGGGCCAACTCCACAAAACCCGACTGTTTCCCCATGGGATGGGCGTGGTCTGCTGTCTCGGTGTCAGTGAGTTCCCAATGAGGTTGAGTATCCCGCAATCCCAGTGGCTATTGCCAGAATGCCGGCATTCTCCCCGGGGAGTGGGACTGCCATGACGTATGGACCTCTCACGAGACCGGCCGCCCACACTGGGAGACCGGGAGACGAAGACCATCGACCTTTTCCCCTCTTCGGCATGGTGAACGGCTTCTGGGCTCTTGGCCGAAAGCCAACCGGCGCGCTAATCGGACGATCAGCTTGGTCAATAGCCGTTGTTTTGCCGGCGGCAGGCTTCTTCATGTCATGCCCGACCCGAAAAAGTTCGGGTTCCCAGCATACGGGCATGATAATCGTGGCCCAGGCGAAGAACAGGGCCGATTAGATGTGCGGGGAAACCGGGGACGGAGCACTGTCTCTCTGGTTTGGGATGACCGGTTCCACGGCGTCGGCCCCCAATGATGAGAGTTATGAACAGGTTCCCCTAAGGAGCTACTCGAACCGCCATCCGGATGAAAATTTTGAAGAAAACCTGCGTCCGTAGGCCCTCTAGTGTCGGCGCAATGTCGGGCCTCCACACAAGGGCTCCGTCCGCACAGTCCACTCATCTCAACGGCGGGGGCGGGGGCTGGGATCAGGCCGGGGGCGAGGTTTGCTGCTCTGGAAACTTGGGAGTTTGGACGGGGGGTTCGCCCAGAACAAGCTTGACTTGAAAGCTTGGAGTCTCCAGGTTTCCCAGATGTCACCCGATCCGCATCCCCCACAATTTGGCTCGTGTCCCTTGTCACTCGCGACAGCAATTCTCCGGAACTCAACTTTGATGCTGCAGTACGACGACGAAGAACGGAAACACCGACAGACAGTCGCGCCGTGTGCGCTGTCCGTGGGCTTTTGCCGTACGAACCTCCTCGCTTCGTGTAGTCGACCCTTGTTACCGCTCGGCGTGCCGCGGGGGCCTCGCATGTAATTCTGGGAGCCGGGCGGTGAGAGCGGTCGATGGTCCTGGAAGCCCCAATGACTCGATATTCCCGTTTAGCAGCTGGGATTCAGGATTCTATGACTAGTCATACCGGCTATTGCTGGGAACAACACCCCACACTTCCATATCACGATGTACTATGTTTGGCCACCGGGATCGAGGACTGGGGATTCGGCAATATTCCGTCTCCCTCACGCGTGGTGGTGAAGATTTCTGCTCCGGTAAACTCCGTCGCTGCGGCTACCGACTGGGAAATCTACGGCTAATTTCCATGGCCCAATATCCCACCTTTCGTCTTAGTGAGGTTTTCGGGCGTCGAACGGCGCGGGGCCGACTTCCGGGGAATGACGACGAATTACCAATGGGACCACGGTCACGACCAGGTTTCCCCCGACCTATGGGTTCCCACGCGGAGTTTGTGGAGAGTCTTGTCCAGGTCCTCGGAGAGCAGGAAGCGAGGGTATGGTGGACTGACGTTGCGGCCGACGATGAGGATGTGACATATAAAGGGCGGCATGCAACCTCGATCATGGAGCTTTGGATCTTCAGCACAAGCGCCAGGTCTCAGCTCACAGGATATCACAATGTCCGCCGCTCTGTCTCTGTTCCTCTCCGGCCTTCTTTTGGCACCTTCGGTCAACGCTCAGGCGTACGACGCTGGTGACCGCTCTGAGGATGCTTTCAGCTATGTCCAGCCGTTGAACACCACCATCCTCGGCCCCTACGGCCACTCTCCGGCCGTCTACCCCTCCCGTGAGTATCCAGACCCCGACGAGAGCTGAAGCCCCGAAGCTGACCCGTCGTGAAGCAAACATCACCGGCACCGGCTGGGAGGATGCCCTGGCCAAGGCCCGGGCTTTCGTTGCCGAGCTGACGATCGAGGAGAAGGCTGACATGGTCACCGGTCAGCCCGGTCCCTGTGTTGGAAACATCGTCGCCATCCCCCGTCTCGGTTTCCAGGGTCTCTGCCTCCAGGACGGCCCTCTCTCGATCCGTGTTGCCGACTATGCCAGCGTCTTCTCCGCGGGTGTCTCTGCCGCAGCCACCTGGGACAGGGACATTCTCTACGAGAGAGGTCTTGCCATGGGCAAGGAGTTCAGGGCCAAGGGTGCCCACGTCGCCCTCAGGTTGGTTGCTGTTCCTCCTCTTTGATTCTCACATTTCTAACAGCCGAATAGCCCCGTTGCCGGCCCCCTTGGAAGAAGCGCCTACTCGGGACGCAACTGGGAAGCTTCTCGCCGGACCCGTACCTGACGGGTGTTGCCATGTTCCAGACCATCACCGGACATCAAGACGCCGGCGTTCAGGCCACTGCCAAGCACTGGATTCTGAACGAGCAGGAGACCATGCGCAACCCGACCTTCGACCCCAACGGCACCTCTACCGACATCGTCGACCAGGCTCTGTCCTCCAACGTCGACGACAGGACCATCCACGAGCTCTACATGTGGCCTTTTGCCGATGCCGTCAAGGCCAGGGCTTCCTCTTTCATGTGCGCTTACCAGCGCATCAACGGTTCATACGGCTGCCAAAACTCCAAGTCTCTCAACGGCCTCTTGAAGACCGAGCTGGGCTTTGATGGCTACGTCATGTCCGACTGGGGAGCGTAAGATGCCTCTTTTCTTCTCACAAAACTCTCCAAAGACCCTTGACCAAGTTTCTAACGCGTCGAACAGTACCCACACCGGCGTCGCTGCCATCGAGGCCGGCCTTGACATGGACATGCCTGGTAAGCTCCCTTTGGCTTTCCCCCTATTTCACTTGCTTCCCTCACGTTGCCACGCGCGTTGGATCGTTCCTTTCTGCCTAGACCATGAAATCGCTAACAGACGATCGTAGGTGCTTGGCAGCTACGGCATGAACTGGGCTTCCGGCTCCTTCTTCGGCGGTAATGTTACCACCGCGGTCAACAACGGCACCCTCGATGTCACCCGCGTCGATGACATGATTGTCCGCATCATGACCCCTTACTACTGGCTCGGCCAGGACAAGGACTTCCCCACCGTCGACCCCTCCACTGGCGACCTCAACACCTTCTCTCCCCGCCGCACCTGGGTCCGCGAGTTCAACCTCACCGGCGAGCGCAGCCGTGACGTCCGCGAGAACCACGGAGAGCTGATCCGCAAGCATGGCGCTGCTGCTACCGTCCTGCTCAAGAACGAGAACAAGGCCCTCCCTCTCAAGGCCCCCAAGTCCATTGCTGTTTTCGGTAACGACGCCGGCGAGGACACCCAAGGCTTCTACAACCAGGACGACTTCGAGTACGGCACCCTCGTCGCCGGTGGCGGTTCCGGCACCGGTCGCCTGACCTACCTCGTCTCTCCCCTCGAGGCCATCAAGGCCCGCGCCTCCAAGGACGGTGCCCTTGTCCAGCAGTGGCTCAACAACACGCTCATCATCGAGTCCAACGTCACCGACCTCTGGATCCCCAAGGTCCCCGAGGTCTGCCTCGTCTTCCTGAAGACCTGGGCCGAGGAGGCCGCCGACCGTCAGCACCTCGACGTCGACTGGGACGGAAACGATGTCGTCGAGAACGTTGCCAAGAGCTGCAACAACACCATCGTCGTCACCCACTCCTCCGGCATCAACACCCTCCCTTGGGCCGACCACCCCAACGTCACTGCCATCCTCGCCGCCCACTTCCCCGGCCAGGAGTCCGGTAACTCCCTGATCGACGTCCTCTACGGCGACGTCAACCCCTCCGCTAGACTCCCCTACACCATCGCCCTGAACGGCACCGACTACAACGCCCCTCCCACCACCGCCATCAACACCACCGGCTCGTACGACTGGCAGAGCTGGTTCGACGAGAAGCTCGAGATCGACTACCGCCACTTCGACGCCCACAACATCTCCGTCCGTTACGAGTTCGGCTTCGGTCTCAGCTACACCACCTTCGAGATGGCCGGCTTCGAGGCCAGCCCCGTCGAGGACAACATCACATCCGTCCCTGAGCAGCGCCCCATCGAGCCCGGTGGTAACCCCGCCCTCTGGGACACCATCTACAACGCCACCGTTTCCATCACCAACACCGGCGAGGTCGAAGGCGCTGCCGTTCCTCAGCTCTACGTCAGCTTCCCTGCCGACACCACTCCCGCCGGCACTCCTCCCAAGCAGCTCCGCGGCTTCGAGAAGGTGCCCCTCGCCGTCGGCGAGACCAAGACGGTCGGATTCGGACTGATGCGCCGCGACCTCAGCTACTGGGACGTTGTCTCCCAGGACTGGCTCATCCCTACCGGAGAGTTCACGCTCAGCATCGGCTGGAGCAGCAGGGACTTGAAGGCTTTCACCAAGATCACCCCGGTGCAGGCGTAAGTCTTTCGCAATGCTTTTGTGGGGGGACAAGACGATGCATGAATTATGACTCTGGATAATAGTAGTAATGCCTGGGTAGTAGCAAAGTAGACAAGTTTTATGTTGAACATTTCTCGCACCGTGATGTGGAGTACCCTTTGCTGAGGGATGAGATGTAATCGAAGCAGCGCTCCCGAGCGCTCAACTAGGCCAAAAATAAAGTGGCGTCAAAGTCACGAGCGTAGAAGCACTCGCAACATGCTTCACAACGATCTAGTGCCCTGGCTCTTTCAGCTCGTCGTAAATATGTTGATAAGCATGGAAGATGCGGAACAGCGTTAACTCGAACAAGAATGGGGTGCCTACGACCGAGACAAGCTGAACATTGCATGTCAGTTCGCGCGAGGCTGAACTTGGGCCAGCAGCCTCTGCGTAATCTATCAACTCACAAGGGCCGTATTGGTCCCAATCCATTCTTGCCATGGTAACTTTCCTGAGGCTAAGGAAATTTGCCTATCTGGGAGCGTGAACCAGAGTTTCGGGCAACCCGGGCTGCATAACAAGTTTCCGAAACTTTTGCAAGGATTCAGCTTTCGGTCTCATAGGCCATTGCGTTGAGAATTCATCAGACGACGTCATCAAAGTGTCGTTTACAGACTTTCCGGCCGAAGTTGGTCTCCATCTTGGACGCGGACTTCCCCAAACCTACAGTGAGGCAGCTGAATATAGAAGAACTCACGTCGCCCTGTGAGTGAGTAGTCGGAGTAGCAGGTCGTCATCGGCGTTCCTTTCTCGATTTTCTGAGTTCAATGGCAAGCACCATGACAGCGGCCGAGGAGTGCTTCTTGCTCGAGAAGCGTTTGGGCGCTCCCGCGTCCAGGTCAATCGCATCTTCAACCAAGCGCAGGGACTTGGTAAGGGCGCCTCCGCTATGACTTGCGCAGCCATCCGCAGAGACCGCTAACAAATCGAAGATCAGGCAAGCACTCTTCCATCTGAAGACGCTCTATCTTTTCACGAGAAGCGATGTCAAGACTGTGCTCGCGCCCCAAATCATCTTCATCCTCTCAACGGTCCTCAGTCGCGAGCCTCTCACAACAGCACACGACTCAAAGACATACGATGCAGTCCGACGGTTGCCGCTAGCGGTCTTGTGGATATGGTTGAACCTCGTTGTGTGCGGCATCTCGAACCAGCGCCTGACGAGCTCTATTATCGAAGATGAGCACAACAAGCCCTGGCGTCCGCTCGCCGCGAAGCGTCTCACGCCCGACCAAGCCCAAATGCTGCTCCTGGGGATGATACCGTTGGTGGTCGGAATCAGCGCGGTTCTGGGTGGGTTCAAGCCGACCCTGTCGATGATGACGCTTCTGTGGATGTACAACGATCTCGACGGCAGCAGCATCAACATCTGGGCGCGAAACGCCATCAACACGGGCGGGATCATGTGCTTCAGCGCCGGGTCGCTCGAGGTTCTCTCCGGGGGCGAGCTGTTGCCCAAGTCCTGGGCCTGGATCGGGTTGACTGGGGCCGCGATCGCGACCACGGTCCAAGCGCTGGACTTCCCGGACATGGAGGGAGATAAGGCGCGAGGGCGGAAGACCATTCCGCTGCTCTACGGCGAGAATGTCGCCCGCGGCGGGCTCGCCGTCATTGTGTTGCTCTGGTCTGTCGTCTGCCCGATGTTCTGGGAGCTTCGGCCAGCCTTCTGGATTGCGCCCGTCGGAGTCGGAATGTTAATGGCGGCGTTGACAGTGTCGAGACGGGACGAGAAATCAGACGATGTCGTGGCAAAGCTGTGGTGCTTGTGGATGTCTGTTTTGTACGTGTTGCCCCTCTTTGCTGCGTAAGAAAGCATGAGAAGTGTTTAGACAGAGTAATGTTCCGAGAGGTCGACAGTCCGAGGTCCGCGGACGTGGAGGGAATCTAAGCGAGGGAAGTACCCGGGAGACGCAGGCCACAGCATCAGCAGGAACTAATATCCAAGGGTTTCCATGTTTTTTTTCATCTTTTGCGTGCTTGTTGACTCCAGATCTATGACTTTCGAAACTTTCCTTGGTGAACCGCGAGGTATCAGTAAACTCACCATCCCACTCTTTGCATGCCGTCTGCTAGCACCAAAGTTGTCTGCAATTGTGAAAGCCATGTCGTAGAGACACCTAGAGCAGGCCGAAGTCGATTTGTACCTCTAGGCGAACTAGTATGCCACTTATAACGCGGCACAAGCGATATGCTCGATGTTCACAAGTCCGGCTTTAGCTTCGGATTTCACTTTCAACTTTCGTCGAAAGAAACAGAAGAGACAATCAGACTCGGCGCCCAATTCAGCGAACCCCGAGCACGATTCGCAGGCACTGTGCAGAGCCAGAAAGCTGGGGTTCCTTGCAAGGGCTTCCCCTCAGACTCCTCAAGTGCCCTGACTCTTACTGGTGGACACGAGTATATCCGCCCAACTACTTCCAAGTGCTGCAGCTAGTGGACCACGCCATCCCCTGCGAGCCGCAATTCTTGGTGGTGTTCGCGCCATTCTATCGGGTTTTCGAGGCGTCTTTCAACGCTGCATGTCCTCCCCCACAGACTTCCGTTCACCCAGAGAGCGGGGAAGTGGGACGGGTGGCTGGCCATCAGACGCAGGGTCTCAGATGATATAACTGCAATGGATCGACCCAGACTCTCCTCCGGTCGTCGATGTTTGGAATAAGTCGCGTACCCTGCAGCAGTTAGTGAAGCGCCAACGTTGCTTGGAAACTTGCCAAGATGATCTTCTCGAGAGCAACCCTGCTGGGGATGGCCTCCACTGCTGCTCTTGCCTCTCCGGTGACAACCGATGTTCCATTCAACTGGAAGAACACGGAATACTTGTAAGCTGTGCTTCTCGGGATGCTGCGCTGATCGTTAGACCTGCTGCTTTTGCTGACACTCGTAGGCTCACCTTTGGTGATTCGTACACGTTCGTCCAGGGCACCGAAGGTCGCTGGGCGTACAGCTTCATCGGGTCTCAGCTGAACATCTCGTTCACCCCGGAGCAGCTTCTCGGCGACCGCATCGTCCCAGGGCAAAACACCTCTTCTGCCGGTGGCCCCAACTGGGTCCAAGAGCTGACGAGGTGTAAGGAGGGCTACCCTCGAGACTGCGACAAGCAACTGTGGGGCTTCGCCTACGCGGGAGCCGACATCTCAACCACCTTGTAAGCGGGAAGCTTGTTTGCACGACGGGTTGTGCGGGGTTGGCTAACATCAGACGAGTGTCCCGTTGCACTGGAACCACACCATCTCGTACGAGAACCAGATCCATCAGTGGGACACGTACGGTAAGTCGGTCATTGACGCCGACGCCACCAAGTCGCTGGTGGCGTCGTGGATCGGGATCAACGACATCAACGACATGGCCAACTTCAAGCTCCCTTTCAACGGCCTCAACACCTGGCAAGAGCTGTACACCTCGGTCATTGCCGAGCAGTTCGCCGCCCTCGAGACCGTGTACCAAGCCGGCTACCGCAACTTTCTCTTTTTGAACCTGCCTCCCCTTGACAAAAACGTACGCGACCCCTGCCCCGGCCAGACCGCAGCTCGTGGCGTCTTTCTCTTTGGCTAACACTCGGCCAGCCCGCTTCTCAACTGAACCCGGCGCGCCTGCCGAGCACGTCGATGATCAAGACATACAACGACGTGGTCAACCAGACCGCCAAGGCGTTCTCGGAGAAGCATCCCGGCTCAACGGCCTTGGTCTTCGACACATACAGCTGGCTGACCCAGGTCTTCAACAACGCGGCGTCTTACGGCATCACCAACACCACGTCCTTCTGCCCCAGCTACAAGGCTTGGGATATCGACACAAACTACGCCGCGTACGGGTGCAAGCCTATCTCGGAGTACTTTTGGTACAACTCGGGTCATATCACGTACAGCGCCCACGAGGTGCTAGCCGGGAAGGTGGAGGAGTTCCTCGTCCAGAAGAGCGTCGGTCGCTGCGGCGGGAAGAATCAGACAGAGACGGCATGGGGAACCCGATGGATCAACGGTAGATCCACTTGAGAGTAGAAGTAAGTAGATCAAAAGCGACCGCTATCGCCTCGGCGTTGACTTTTCAGAACTCTGCCCCGGCACCGTCTGTGATTTCCTCCAGGGTCTGTGATCCTAATTCCCCGGAGAAACGACGCCCTAAGCAAACGCACGGGCCGTACTTCGATATGGGTTGAGTCAGACGGTCTGGTCGGCCAGCAACCCATCGCAAGCTTCGCTGATCCACTGTCAGAGGCCCAGCTTGGAGGTTTGAAGCTCTCCCAACTCAACACCTTCTGTTTCACGCGTTTGGTATTACGTTCCAACTGTGCAGCTTGCGCATGTCCAAGTCATGGTCTCCGTGTCAGCTTATGTGCCACTCCAACCACCGACCTTTGCTCATGATGACACGTTACTGCTGATTGTCCACCGAAGCCCCGTTGTGCCGGACTGCCGATCTTCACTCCGAGGTGCCCGGACCGAGATAGGAAGGTCCATGTTCTCACCGAATCAGCATCTCAGGATTGGAGGCGTACCCGGCTCCACCCTCGCTCCCTCGTGATCCTTCAGGACGTGGCCAACGCGTCACGTCATACGCGCGAGGCAACGTGGCTCCTCTTTGTTAAAACACCGACGGCACTTTCAGGAACTCGAAAGGGTGGCCGCCTGTATCGCAGCTTGTGTATTGTTGTTTATGCCAAGATGTTGTCCTCCGCTTCGCTGGTGCTCGGCGGGCTAATTGGGTTCGCGGCGACGCAGTTCCCGCCCACCCCGGAAGGGGTCAAGGTGCTGAAGTCTAAATTCCACGAAAATGTTACGATTTCGTATAAAGCGGTGAGTTGTCCATCGCGTCCGAAGTCGGCCACGGCTGCCCACTGACCGACCTCCCGCAAGCCTGGGATCTGTGAGACCACGCCTGGGGTCAAGTCGTACGCGGGCTACGTGCGGCTGCCGCCCGGTACTCTGGACGACGTCGACGGGGAAGCGCAGGATTACCCCATCAACACGTAAGGTCTCCGCCGAAGGTCTGCCGTGGCATGCACTCACGTGTGTGACAGCTTCTTCTGGTTCTTTGAAGCCCGCAAG